>CAKNWW010347949.1:1039-15100 GCA_932074435.1 Andricus kollari | reverse complement strand
TTCTAGTTGTGTAGTAAAAAGGGTACCTACTTGATTTTCTTATTGAACAATTCCTAGAATTGGACTGGATCCGATCATCTGGGTTTCAGGTACTAAACGGAACTCGGGGACCGAACCAAAAACTAATGGACTCGGATTGAAACGGATTGACTCGGATGGTTTGGACTGAAGAATAGAGTTGCCCGGCTTCTGAAATTTACTAGTAGAATTGATTTGTTGAAATGAGTTAGAATTGAGCCGAGGTGGATTCTAAAACTAGGATCCTACTGACTTGTACTGCATTGAACTAGACTCACTCAGGAGGTCGAATGTGATGATCTGAGTTAATTTTGGGACTGACGATCTTTAGAAATTGAGCATGAGCTAAACTCACTGAGGTTTATTGTGAATGTTACAAGATTGTTGAGATTTTTAATGTTACCAAAAATGCGAGATTATTATATTGCTTCTGAAATTGGCACAATGGAGTTGGGCGTAAGTTTGTCTCGTGACCAGTATCTTGAACAAAAGATCTGGGTGAATGTCAGTTCCTCAATCGGAGAATTATTCTAGTTGTGTAGTAAAAAGGGTACCTACTTGATTTTCTTATTGAATAATTCGTAGAATTGGACTGGATCCGATCATCTGGGTTGCAGGGACTAAACGGCTAGAATCGAGTTGAGGTGGGTTCCAAAATTGGGGTCCTACTGACTGGTACTGCATTGAACTAGACTGACTCAGGAGGTCGAACGTGATGATGTGAGTTCATCTTAAGACTGACGATCTTTAGAGATTGAGCATGAGCTAAACTGACGGAGATTTATTGTTAATGTATATTGCTTTCTAAATTGAAACCCTGAAGTTAGAGGTAAGTTTGTCTCGTAACCAGTATCTTCAACAAAAGGTCTAAGTAAATGTCAGCTCCTGAATTGGAGAATCATTCTAGTTGTGCAGTAAAAAGGACACTTGCTTAGTTTTTTTTCTGAATACCTCGTATAAATAGAATGGATACGATAACCTGGGTTTCAGGGTCTAAACAAAATGTGAGAAGCCAACGCAAAAACTTTTAGACTCAGGTTAAAAGTGATTGACTCGAGTGGCCTGAAGTCTGAACTGAAAAACAGAGATGTCGGGCTCCCTAAATTAAATCTTAGAATTGATTTGTTGAAATAAGCTGGAATTGAGCCGAGGTGAATTCCGAAACTGGATCATACTGACTTGTACTGAATTGAACGACTTGTTCATCTTGGGATTAAGGGTCTTCAGAAGTCGGCCTTGAACTGAACTGACTGGTCCATCGAAGGGTCGCAGATTATATGGGATGATTTGTGACGTTGGGTCGTACCCCACGTCATAGAGATCTTTGTGTTGGTTTTGACCAACTCATTTCAAATTGGTAATTCAGCGTGTGGCATATCAAGAGGCTATTTGGCCATCATAACCTGTGGGTATCTTTTCCGACGCATACTATTATTTTTAAACAATCTTAAGACAGGATACAATTTTGTCGAAATTTTATTCAGTTAAATAATAGTTAAATTTATACTTGACTGACAAAATTCGTCCCTTCACTTGGCGCGGCCTGGGTCGGAGCTGCCAAGGCTCATGATTTTACATTTTACAAACAAAATTATGATTGTTGTTGGAGGCCAGCTCAGTCGAATCCCAACCGGCAAGGAATATTTCTTTTGAATTAACTTAAGCGAAAGAGAGTAGAGGCTGAGTGAGACTTCAGGGGAAGGTTCATTGGGAAGACCCAATAATAATTATAAGCAAAGCAGAAAGAATTCCAGAGGCACATTACAATTTATGGATAACATGGTTACTTACATTTTGACTCTTTAAATCCTTGTCGACAATTTCAGTAAATAATCCAATAGAATTCAAATATAGGATTAATTTTAATTCCTTAAATTCGTGTTGACAATTTTAATATATAATCCAATCAGATCTAAATACGATCACATATTCGTCAAATTCACAACATTCACGGAATGTACGCAGATCGGCTTGTCGTCAGAACCACAATACAAATTTTACCCACTCAGTCGGGATTCTAACGAAAAGTGAATCGCTTCCGGCTTGCTTCGTGTTCGAGTTTACGGATAGGCTGTCACGCATGACCTCAGCTCAGGTCCCAAAACCCCGTGTGACAGTCGGAGATCTGACGTATCGAAAAAATTTAAATTCCCTCTTTTGAAATTCGTGAAAAGGTTCAAAGTGAGGATTCTCATCTTGACGTCGACGGGTACATTGATTCTTTACGTCATTGATTATTTATATTTTGGTAAAATTGTTTTCCTGTCACAATTTAAAGAAAATTAAAAAGAAGCCTGAAGACTTTATTGAAAGTGACTAAGACCACGAAATTCGGATTCCCCGGATCTGAATCTCATATTCCATTCCTTTGAAATTTTTGGAGTTTTTAGAATTATGTGCATTATTTTTAATTCCTTTTGAATTGCTTGGAATTCTTCTTAAGCCTTTCACGTCATTTGAAGACTTTAAACTGTCTTGCAATCTTCTGAATTTCTTGAATGTGCTGAATTCTCTGAATGTCCTGAATTCTCTGAATGTCCTAAAATTCACTACATTTTCTTATTTCTATGGATTCCTAATTTCCTTCAGTTCTATAAATTCCCTGAGTTGTATGTATTCCCTAATTTTCATGAATTCTATAAACTCCTTTAATTATTTCCAATTCCCTGAATGGAAAATATAAAATGCAAGGAATTGAGGGAATGTATGCTAATACAAGGAACATAAAAGAATTTGAGGATTCCATTTAATTCAGGGAATTCAGAGGAACTCAGAAGAAGACAATATACTAAACCAAAGAGAATTAATTACTAAACCAATCTTCCGTTTGCCGCGTTCGACAAACAGTGCAGATAGCCTAGCTTTCAATTCCTTAAATTCGTGTTGACAATTTTAATATATAATCCAATCAGATCCAAATACTATCACATATTCGTAAAATTCACGACATTCACGCAATGTACGCAGATAGGCTTGTCGTCAGAACCACAACACAAATTTTACCCACTCGGTCGGGAGTCTGACGAAAAGTGAATCGCTTCCGGCTTGCCTCGTGTTCGAGATTACGGCTAGGCTGTCTCGCATGACCTCAGTTTGGGTCCCAAAACCCCGTGTCTGATGCTTAAGCCACGGGACAGTCAGATATCTGACGTATCGACAAAATTTAAATTCCCTCTTTTAAAATTCGTGAAAAGGTTCAAAGTGAGGATTCTCATCTTGAAGTCGACGGTTACATTGGTTCTTCACGTCATTGATTACTTATATTTTAGTAAAATTGTTTTCCTGTCACAATTGAAAGAAAATTAAAAAGAAGCGCGAAGACTTTATTGAAAGTGACTAAGACCACGAAATTCGGATTCCCCGGATCTGACTCGCGTTGAGGCTTTTTTCGTTACTCGGCATTATATTATTCTCAGGAGCCAAAAAATGTGTTTGCCTTCTGGCATGTTTTAGCCTTTAAATTGCAGGACAATACAGATATAATGTAACCAAATGTCGTCAGTACGTCACAACTCGTGAAATCAACTGTGCTACTTGGTCCGCTTTTTCGAGTGCTCTGGACTGCAACTCAACGCGACGGGAACAACTGTACGCGGCAGCAAATGAAATTTCATGCGCTTTTGCATTAGCATGAATTAAAACTAACGTAATGCCACAAAGGACAAATTACGTCCTCCCATCCTTTCTACCCATCCTTCCTTCCTTCCTTCCTCTTTCCTCTCGTCAGCATCCGCACACACGTTTCTCTTACTCCTTCCTCACCTTCCGGCTCTCACCCTCTTGTACTTTGTAGGTCGGGTCAGAACGGGTCGGAACGGGACGGAACGGAACGGAATGGGACGGGATAGATCCTCGTCGCCGCTTAGATGCATTCCTGCCTTCCCTCCTTCCTCCTCCCTCCCTTTCTACACCCTCTCGACAGGCAAACCTTTTTGTTTGTCCGCTAATTAAGAATTTCCTTTTCAGCTCCTGTAGACGATAGTGGCGGAACCATCGTACTTGGAATGAATTTTCTTCTACAATAATTAACCTCTTATCTTTTCTCTTTTATGTTGCACCTAAGCTAGAATATACTTTAATTGAGTTCCGGAAATGAAAAATTACCTTATTATTCAAACAAATTGTGTTACACTTGAGATGAAAAAGAGTCTATAGCTTTATGTATATTAGTTTTCGTGCAATATATTAAATATTGTTTCAAGATTGCATTAATACAATTATCTCCTACAATTTTGAAAAATAATGTTGAAGATTTGCGAGCAAAAATCTTCAATTATGCAGGATTAGAAGGTTTTAGAAAAAATTCGGGTCTGGATCTTGTGACATGCGACAGGTCACATTGTGGAATCTCACATTCGTGGTAAGTCACATTGCGGCATCAACCATTCGGAAAAATTTGAAGTCCCAAAAAATAATAAAAAATGTTTTTTAAATGTTTGCGAAAAATATTGAGAACCTTTTTAAGAATTTGAAAGGGCTTTAAGGCATCAGAAAAATATTCTGAAGACTTCTGAAAAAATTTTAAATGACAATCTGGATAATTTCGACAATTATAAGGACATTTTTTTTAATTTTGTAAGGATTTACAAGAATGTTAGGCAAAATTCGAATCTTTTTATAAAATGTCCATAAGGAATATATAACATATAATACAAGAATATTTACTGAGATTTTGAAACATTTCAAAAGATTTCCAAAGTTTTAGAAAAAAATCTGGAAGTTTTAGCGAAAATTTTTTTATTTTGAAAGATATCCTAAATTTTGAGGAATAATTTGTGTCAGTTTAAAATATATTTAGGAAATTTTCTATTTACATTACATTGTTAATACCTAATTCTGGTTAACAAATGCATTAAATATCCAAAATATGAGCATTTATCCTTTCAATTTTATTTTGTTTTCATACGAAATGCCAAATACGATTTTTCACAATACTTTCTTCACTAAAAAAAATTTTGTTTGAATCAAAAAAATATGTATCCTTCATATATTTTTTCGGTTAGAAAGTTTTTTCCTGGAATTGTTTAAGTTTCACTTTTTGAATATTTTTTTCATTCTTATATATTTTGGGATTATAAAGCAAACAGCGATTTCTTTTGTGCTTATGTTACATCAAACCAAATATTGTTTAGACCTTTCTGCAAGAAATTCCTTTCAAGTCTCTTTAAAGTATTGCAATATATTGAACATTTCTTTGAATCTTTAAAAATTCCCTAAAATATTTCAAAAGAATTTAATACAATTCAGAAACTTTTAGTTTTGAAAAAGTAATTACATTGACTTCATTTTGTTAAAGAGACTAAAAAGTGATTTAGGAAAAAAAACTGACTGACAGTGATTGTGTGGGAACCCCGACCTATATTTTTTAAAGCTCTTGAAAGTTCCTTGGAATTTTTAAAAATATCCTAAGATCTTTCAAATCCTCCAAAATGTCTTGAAATGATTGAAATATGTTGACATTCGTTGGAATTTTTAAAAATACCCCGAAATATTTCAAATCCTTTGCAATCCGTTGCAAATTTTTAAGGCTTCTGAAAATTCCTTGGAATGTTTAAAATACCCTAAAATCTTTCAAATTCTTTAAAATTGAAATTTAAGAATTTCAAATTAGATTAAAATCAAATTCAAAATCCCATTTAACGTCCAACACTCAAGTCAATGTATAGAGTTCCTGAAAATGAAAAAAGAATCCAACGATCAAATTTGGACAACCACCAAAAAATTCTCCTATTGCAATTCCTAAAAACAAAGCCAGAAAATTGTTTCTTTGGACAAAAAGAAAAAAGAGAATGAAGAGGATTTGGTTGGTTGCTTTAAAATTTTTCTTTCCTTTTTTTTACTTTTGTCCAAAGAAACAAATTTTTTGTTTTGTTTTTAGGAATTGCAATAGGAGCATTTTTTGGTGGTTCTCCAAATTTCATCGTTGGATTCTTGTTTTATCTTCAGGAATTCTGTTTATTTCTTTGTAACTGCTTCAAATTATTGGAATTTCTTTAAATACCTTACAATATCTCAAATTTTTTGAAATCCAATTAAACGACTGAATTGTCTTGAAAATGACTTGAAATTTTTTTGAATGTCCTGAAATCATTCAAATGATTTCAAATCAATTAAAAAACTCCTTGGAATCTTTTTAAATACCCGACAATATTACAAATCCTTTAAAATTCCATTGAATTACTAAAAGAAATTGAAATTCCTTGAAATCTTTTGAAATACCCTAAAATATTGAAAATCCCCTAAAATCCTTTGCAACTTTTTGAGGACCTTGAAAATTCCTTCAAGTTTGTAAAAATACGTTAAAATTGATGAAACCTTTTGAAATACCTTCATATTAATAAAATCGATTAAAAATTGCTGGAAATCTTTTAAAATACCCTCAAATATTTCAAACAATTCGAAATCCTTTGAAACTTTTTAGGCTCCTTAGAAATATTTGGAATCTTCTTAAATACCCTAAAATATTTCAAATATTTCTAAACCTTCCTAAATTTTTTGAAGATTTCGAAAATTCCTTAGAATTTTTAAAAATACGCTGAAATCTGTAAAATACTTTGGAATCACTACAAATTATTGAAATCTATTTAGAAAATCCTTGGAGTCTTTTAAAATACGCTAAATTATTCAAAATCCTTTGAAAACTTTTGAAATCTCTTAAAACTTTTTAAATCTTTTGAAAATTTCTTAAAATTTTCAAAAATACCCCAAAATCTTTGCAATACTTTGAAATAAAAAATTCAATCATTTTTCAGATTATAATAATATTATAATTTATGGAAAATATAGAAGGTCCGTGTTCTCACATATCATTATCTAACCATGTTTAAAAGAATCAAATAATAAATTCTTTATTCTGAAATACAATTAATTCAACTCATATTATTTTTACTATATTTAAGTATTATTTTTATTGATAAACAATGTATTTGAGTTGTATTGTATTGTATTTATTTATACTCGCTCCCTTTTACGAGTTTGAGAGTCTTCACATACCCTTACACTTTTCAGCTTAACCTCTTTCTTCTTTATAGTCTCTACCTTCACATTGTTTCTAAATATTATTATGTAGGAAAACGGAAGCCCTCTACTTTCCTTCTCAACAACTCTCAATCTCTATCGATCCTGACAACCAAAGAATACAAAGCCGCTCGGCAAAATTAAACTTATCTCTAATTCACACCCACCCTCTCTCAACATTTCTACAGCACCGATTTCAAAAATTTCAAACAACAACAACATCAAAGCCACTCAGCAGAAAATAATTTCACTCCCAACCCCACCATCTCGCACTTCTCTTTTTCTCTCCTACTCCTTTTTCTTCACATACCCCACCACTTCTCACTCTTCCTCTCTGGCTTTTGCTTACTCCCTCTCCTCGTTTTTCTTATCCTCTCCGTCTTTTTCCTGCGTGCTGACAACCATCATGCTTCCTGTCTCCTTATTCCAACTCCAGATCGTTTCCCCTATTTTGGCCATGAGTTTTTTCGTCAACACTTTACATCCAGCTCGCTCGAGCCTCGCCTTCTCCTTGCTTAGCCAATCTCTCACCAGCTCCTCTCTCTCCGTTTAGTCTTCTTCCGTACATAAGCCCGAGCCTTTAAATTTCAGCTTCCTCTCATGATTTCGGCTCTGTTCTCCGCTGTTTTCAATCTCAGCATCCTTCCACCGTCTATCCTCCAAGATTTTTCAATCTCGAGGATCTTCTGAGTCCATGCCGCCAAAGTACCTGCCACGCTCGTGACGTCATTTTCTTCCATCTTCACTCCCAACACTCTTACATTCCTCCCTCTCCACGCTCTTTCTTCTTTCTCTATTTTCCATTCCGCCTCGCTCAGTCTTCTTGGTTTCTCTCTCCAGGTTTCCTCATCCTCGCCCGTCTGGCATCCAACGTCGCAACCCTCCTTCCTTCGCTCTTCCTTTTCCTGCCCCTGGTCCTTCTCTGCTTGTGTGCCTCGACTCAAGCTTAACGTCTCAATCTCCTGCTTCATTTTTTCCATCATGGCCTCGAACTCCTTCCTCTCTTTCCTTCTCTCTGCAATCGCCCTCGCTCGCCACATCTTCCACTCAAACTTCATCTTTTTCCTGAAATTACCCAGCCCCTCCCGTATCTCCTCTCTTACGCTCCTTCCACCGAACACTTCTTCGTCTCTGCACCGTTGACCGTTTCCACTCATCTTTACTCACTTTTCCTTCCAACTTTTTACTACGACCTTACTACCATAGCTCAGTTCTACAACTAACTCCAAAGTCCCCTTTTTTCTTTGCTCCGGTTGTCTCACCTTCACAACTTGAGTCAATCGCACAACTTTCTTCTTCACGTTCCCTTTTCTCCACCAGGCGTCTCTACCTATTCGACCTTTCGGTTCGGTAATTCTACATAACATCTTTTCCTACACGTGCTAATTTTTCCCGTTCGCTTTTTTCCTTGACTATCTTTTCCTTTTTTATGCCTTCACTTCCACCAGACCGTGACACCTCTCTTCACCTTTTTACCACCTCTTTTTCCACTTCCGTCTTATTTTCACTTCATAGTCCACCAACTTCTCCCTAGCACTTTTCACACGTCTCTCACGTTTCCAAACCTGTTCTATCAACTGAACTATCTGGACTCGTCCAATAAAGAGAAACATCATGTGCTTCATGGATTGATTGCTCCGTGAATGTGGGAGCAATTTTATTTTTTGATAAAAAGAGTTTATTCTTCTGAACACGATCCCGATGCTCCCCAATTTCCCAACCTGGAAAATGCGGGAAAAGACCGTCATTTGTTGACAAAAATTACAAAATTGTACTAGAATTACAAAGAGAAATGTTTTTTTTAGTACAAGACATCATATTTCATAGATTTTGTAATTCTGAATTCAAATCTGTCAGGAAAAATAGCGTAGCATATTTCCTTTCCGAGAAAAATGCGGTTAAATATGAAAAATCCAATAGTTTATTGTCTTTAAGTATTTAGGGTAGCCGAATCCAAATCTGACGTCAGAATTACAAAATACAGAATGGCGGATGCAATATGGCGGAACAAAAGTTAGAAAAATTTAGGCAACTTTACAACATTGTCCAAATTTACGTTTTGGAGATCGCTAAATCCAAACCTGGCATCAGCATTGAAAAATTAAAACTTTCGTATCCATTATGGCGGAACAAGTATTCAGAAAATTCTATTGGAACAATTATTGAATTAATACAATTGTAGTTACAGACTGGTTACATTAAATCGACATATGTCCTAATCTCAATGACCTAGATTTTCTCCAATAACCAATTTTCATCACTTCAATTTATATCATCGCTTTAATTTCCATTAATCAGGGAACTCGTATCACTCTCGTCATTGTCTTCTTCTATATTTACACTGAAAACATATTTTTTAGAAATTACCACAAAATGAATGTGTATGAAATGTCAATATAGTTTCGGTATTTTTTTAATATGACTTCTTTTATCCATAGACAGGTAATTAACGAATTAAACATTTTTTTTAGTCCACTTACTTTTGTTTATAAGTCTCCTCATGCCTGGTGTAATTTTTCTTCCTCTTCTCGTTTTTTAAACTTTTTTCAATAAATCAAGTTCTATTTGGCATTTAAACAAAGATAATATGGTTGCAACATCTTGGAAAAATTGAACATCGAGTCCTAAGCCTTCCACAAATTTTTGAGGCTGTTGAAAGCATATTCTTGAGAAACTGCCAGTATTAGTCGTACCGTGACCTTGAATAACCTGAACAGCTCTTACTCTGATGGTATCGTACAGATTCATCTCGATTATGGCTTTTTGAACTTCAAATGGTTCTACAAGATTCATATTGCTAATTATGATTTGAAAACAATATATAACCTCTGTAGCTCATTGATAACATGTTTTCGTCAACAATTTTGTTACGGTGATAAAAAGATATATATATGCGTGTGAAGAAAATTACATGAAAGGTAAGTTTACTTTCAAAATTATAAAATATTTGAATCTATTATTATATTTATGTAACAATTAATATTTTTTCAAAAACTTGCTGAGACTGAATTCTCATCGTCGTAGACCAGTGATACCAATGTAGGAGCCTTGAGCTACTGTGCTTGAGTTAGTGTCACGCGCTGGTTGGCCACAGTTGGCGCGGAATTTAAAATGGGTATTAAATACAATTCTTTTTATTAAGATAAATGATTAAGATAAAATGCACAAGAATACATTTACACTGTATATCTTTTTATTTCAGCTAAGAAACAAATTTATAACACATATATTTTCTAAGTAACAGTTCATTTTCATTGAATTCCAAAAACTAACTTATATTTCACAAATAAAATTTCAATAAATACAATTTATATACATTCTTTAACATTTTATAACAATGATTTATTTTAATTATGAATTTTTTTTTTAATGCCCATTTTGAATTCCGCGCCAATTGCAGCCAACTAGCGCGCGACCCTAACGCAGTCGCAGTAGCTCAAGACGTCTAATTTAGCATCACTGTCGCAGACGACGAAAACGCGGTTAACTTGTACAGTTATACTTTTGGAGAGAATATAAAGGCACAAGTGAGGAGCTATCACTCAAATAATTCATCTTTCTTGTCGATATATTCGTGTATAAATTGGGAAAAATGTCATTTTGAGTTATCTGGTGTGTAAGTTTTGATATAATTATTCGACCGAATCATTCGAATTAATGGTATAAGGTCCGACGTTTGCGATTGATCCGTGAGATTCATCTAGCTCCAAAAATCTCAACAATCGCTATAAGAAGAATAAATGTAACCGACTATCGTAAATTTATATCGTTTGAAGGTAAGCAGTACAATATGAACAATTACAACTAGAGTATTAAATTTTTTGAAATTGTTGAAATTCAATATATATGTAAAAGATAGACAGCTCATATATGTATACACTGTACCAAGTTTATTTGTAAATTTACCTCTCTCAATGTAGTAAAAAAAGGAAAACCCACGTTGCAATAGGTAAATTTACAAAATCTTGTGAAAATCCAAACATAACCTGTAAAAATTCTACATTTCACATGACGATTTTAAATGATCCTTGGTAAATTCACTTATTGCACGAAGTAATTTTACAAATGTAGATGTTATTACAAGAAAAGCAGAAAATCTACATAAATTTTTTTGTACAGTGTTCATATGATTTCTCTTTTTTTACAGATGTCTTATTGAATGAAGAATGACAAATTTTGATAAATTTAGTTGCCAAGAATTGTGCGAGGAATTGCCTGTCATTAGGCATCTGCGATAATGAAGTCGTCGATAAATTGGTAGGTAATATGAGTTTGAAAATTTTAGATTGAATCTTTATGCACAAAACCATTTAACCTGCAAAAAATTTATTAACCCTCAAAGGGCACTTGGGATCACTGTGACTCCACGGATTTTCCGGTTTTTTTTCGATTGTCTACGTTTCTTTTTCTCAAGTATTTTTTTTCGAATAGATAAATAATCACTGAGGTTTTGGAAATATTTTATTCTATTGTATTATTTCAACATCATTCATGATTTTTTTCAGCTAAAAATATTTTTTACTTTTGATCCGACAGCTATTCTAAGTCGGTGGGCTCAGTGAGACCCCATGTGTCATTCATGGAATTATTTGGAAGTGTTCGCTTTAAGGATTAAACTAATTATATTTATTTGTCAATCAAGCCAGAACTGTCTGAAGCTGAAAACTCTGATAGTCGACAAATTATAATATCTAATTTTTTACTTTATACTTTAAATTTAATGTATGAACCTTTTAAGGCTGGGGCGGATTTTTTCATTCAGGACTTGAAAATTATATAATGTTAGTTGAAAACTCTAAAAAATTTTGAAATGAGGGTGTTTGCAAGTAGAAAAGATTTTTGAAAGGGAATATATGGGACAGGATACGTCATGTGTTCCCACCTAAAATTATTCTTGTTTTTTTATCCGGTTGAAACTTGGATTTATGAAATTGAAATTCTTAACAGTTAAGAGTTTCGTAATTGGAAACTTTAAAAAAATTCAAATATTACTACTTTGAAACTCGAAACCTACATAGTTACGCTTTTTACCTAAAATTAAATTGATTCCTGGCTGGTAGCCTTGAAAATTATACAAGACGATATTTCCTCGAATTTTTAACATTTTTTTGGGACCCTTCAATAGATTCAGGAAGAGTTCGAGCGCATAATGATAGACATCGATTTCAAGGACGAATTTTTGGGTGTTTTTCCGGCTTTTTGTGTCCACAAAATTTTTGCCTACTGTAAAATGGAAAAAACCAAACATTCATAAAGACGCTCTAGTTACGATTAAAGATGGTAAGTTTCTTTTTTACCATAAATTTTCTTCATAAGATCAATTAAGAGATCATTAATTAATTTTGATTATCAATATATTAATTTATTTTATGATTATAGACAACTTAAGGGCTCTTTCAATTCTTCCGGAATTACTACCAAACACAAACTTCGTACTTGGTAAGAGGCCAAAGGAAAGCAATGTAGGAAAGGGAGCAAAAAAGGATTATTCTAATTCTGATATATTGTCTAGTTCTTAATACATAATTATATGCGAAACTTATATATTTTGTATTTATTTAATAAAGAATTTACGGATTTATGATAAATGTAAGTAATTTTTTATTTATTTTTTTTTCAGTTCAAAGGTTTAAAGGACAAAAAGTTCAAGTGGATAGTGAAATGGGAACGTCACATCACGTTGAGTTGAAAGTACCAGCTATTGCTTTACTAAGAATATTGCCAGTAAGATTTTTAGTACTTTATAGCGAATAAAGCATTCCAATAAATAATTTATACAATTAATATTAAGAACTTAAACCATCTTTAAAAATATATGTGATCATGTTTCAGATTGGAACACATCTAGATGATTATGAAGAAAGCGTGAGAGCTGAGGCAACCATCTATATGGTCTTCTTATTGTTTGATTCAGATTTACTTGTATTTTGAAATTTTCATATTAATAAATGAATAAGCAATTATTACATACGTGAAAACTTTTTAATCTTTAAACGATTTCACATTTTTCGATTGAATGACAATGAAGCTGCTGTGGCTTAAGATGTGCTGAGGAACTATCAAAACCCAAAGTAACGAGCAATTGCAAATTCTCCCGATCCACAGCAACAGCATCACATAATCGTTCAGCGATTTTGTTTAAGATTCTCAAGGGATTCTGTAAGGAAACTATAATTTCAATTTCAGATAATGCTAAGTTCATTGCTTTTTTCCAGTTCACACTCTACCATAGCTTCGCGAATTGTAGCATAGAATGGATACAATTTACACTTTCTGGATGCACAATCCTTAACCAATTCTTTATAGGAGTTCTTATTCAAATTATTTTCTAAGTAGAAAGCTAAGGCACTTTCTCCTGAATGTCTTACTTCATTGCATTCGCCCTCATTTTCTTCTTCACTTGAAAATTCTGCTTCACAAACTTGTCTCCTTTTATATATGTTAAGTGCAAATTTGAGAAGTTCAGAATCGTTTTCCGAAAATTTTAGTGGATCGAGCGCTCGCCTATATCATGAACTGTAGGAGGTCTTGCTAATATCAATTTGTTTTCTCCCGCTATTCGGACACACTCGTGATTTCTTTTTTGTTCGACCAACTGCATTTTTTTACACTTTTTCGGTTACTCATGCTGAAAACAATTACTATTTTGTTTTCACAAAACGCAAAACATTATAAACAAGAAGCCGAAAAAACAAAAAAAAAAGAGGAAAAAGTAAAATTTGTAATCAAAATTTTGTTTCATTTTAGCATTCTTTATACATTATTATACAAAAAACCTGTAATAATCATATTAAAGCTTAAGCAGAACTCACCTTGAATGATTCTGCAGGAACAATTTATGCACAATATTTTTTTTTATTTAAACATTGTAATTATCAATATAATCTCTGACCACGTCAAGTGATAAAATTATAGTTGTAAAGGTTGCAGGTTTTCTTTGGTTTCAAACATAATCCTATTACCGCGAAAATAATCTTTAGCGACAAACTTCACGAAATAATGTAACAAAAGCATTTTATTTTTCGA
>CAKNWW010347947.1:0-21260 GCA_932074435.1 Andricus kollari | reverse complement strand
AAACTGGTCGCTAGTAGCAAATAATGTTTGTTGGCATTTTGATAGTTATCCAATGGATTCCCAGCATATTTAATTTATCAGATTTAAAAAATAAATTAACGCTGATCATCTCATTGTAACTATATCCAGTCTTAAACAAAATTTTCCGATGTGTTAAAAAATTATGTTCAATTTTTAATGGGTACAGTTTTATGTAGTGAATAATAGTATAGAATTAGAATATACACACCAAATTAGTGCTCAAGTTAGAACTTTCTTATGGTTTAAAATAAATTCGGTTTTCGGATTCTGTTAGCTGCACAATTCTTTGAGAAAAGTTTAATATTTCGTGCTTAGCATTCCTTTAGCGTGAATCAGAGGAACAGCAAATTCTTTTGCTATCTTATAAAAAAGATTTCCTCGCGTTTTTCGTGATGTGCAAGATCAACAAATTGCTCAAAAATTGATGACAACAATGACATGTTTCTATGATCACAGCTGAAGAAATTTCAAGCACGACTTGTTAAAAAATGTTCAACACAATATGCTGTTAATACAATCCAAAAAACTCGTTTCTTGCAGTATTAAAAAAAGTTCTAACTGAAAAACAAATTTAGTTTTTTATTGTCTAATTTTCTATTATTATTTACTATCAAAAACTGTACCTACAAAAAATTAACCACTATTCTTTGGCCCATATGATATTTTTCTAAATTTTCAGAAGACATTACCTGATTAAAATACAATTTGGAGGGTTTACTACTAGAGTAGAGCGAAAAAACAAAATTTTAGATAGGTCTGGGAGGGGGAAGGGGGTGCTCAAAAGTTGATTTTACCCTCCAGTAAGAAGTCCTTGAAAGTTTTTTTTGGGCAACTAATATCTTCATACAGTCGGACCTCGAAATAGGGTCCAAATTCGGAAAGTCCACATATTTCGAGGGTGATTGGAGTCGCTGATTACGAATCTGAAGTCTAAATTAAAAAATTATAAATAACGGACACAATATGGAGGCGAAAATATAAAAATTCGACGTATTTGAGGGCGTATTCTTTTTTCGTACAAGTTGCCCTGAAAAATCCTTTTCTATGCATATTGTGACGTGGTATTCTATACCACGCCCAAATTCGAAATATTCACTCCTAGTTAACTTAAATTCAATTAAAATAAATTGTAACTTAATACCTGGTCGAGCACAGAATCGACTTAAGAACTGTCATTTGACAGAAGCCTCGAGAGGGATGGCCTGTTGCCATAAACAAACCCCTCGAGGCCTAGGGATTGTCACTCCGCTGCTCCGAACCGTCGCCAGACTGGGGGGTCATCGTAGAATAGTAAAAATACGACATCTACTAATGCCTTCGAAATTTTATTTTATGTTGTTCACTAGACACTCTCAGGGCCGAATGGCCCGGCCATCACATTCTTAAAGCATCAAGTTGAGTTTGTCAAGGCGTGTCGCCTTTGTTTAAGAGAATCCAAAGGAAAGGAGGGTACCGAAAATTGGCCCCACGCCCCCAGTAATGAGACTGGTACCAAATGAAAGCTCTTGTTGAGTAGATCAAACTTTACAATGGGCACAACGTTGTAGAATTTAGCCTTCATACTGTTTTCTGCCAATCAATGTCAAAACTCACACTAAGAGTAAAAGTAATATGTGACACAGAATGCGTCAAGTGTCCCCACCTAACATGATTGTTTCTCTTTTATCGTGTTGAAACTTGGCTGAATTATAGTCCTAGTGGACATTTATCACTTCACAAAAAAATAGGTCCATATACCAAGCGGTTGTCAATATGCAGGGGCCTCAAGTTTTTGAATTTTAAGGTGCTTTTTCAACAAATTAATTTTTATTTTTCAAAAAAAGGCAAAAATAAAAATGAAAACAAAAAACTGTTATAATAGCATTGAAGGACATGAAAAGAGCTTTCCAAAACACTGTAATTAAAGTACAATCATACATTCCTAAAAGAAGTTACACTAACGTGAAGGTGAAAAAGCACCTGAAAATGTAAAAACTTCAGGCCCCTGTATATTGACAACCTCTTGATAATTGGACCTGTCGCTTTATGAATTAATAAGCGTCCACTAGGACTATAATTCAGCCAACTTTCAACACGATAAAAGAGAAAAAAATCATTTTAGGCTGGGAAACTTTGCGCATTCTGCCCAACAGATTACTTTTACTCTTAGTGTGAGTTTCGATATTGAATGGCAGAAAACAGTATGAAAGCTAAATTCTACAACGTTGTGCCCATTGTAAAGTTTGATCTACTCATTTGGTACCAGTCTCATTAGTGGGGGCGTGGGGCCAAATTCCCATGTAATCTCGGTACCCTCCTTTGGATCTAGGCGTGAGCCTCTGTTGGAAAAGTCGTACGGACTTGTAAAACTCGGTCGAGTGGACTGAAAGGTATGGTCTTCATTGTTCGCCTTCCTAATCATTAATGGGTCACTTCAGAGTGCAGATTGGTGGTTAAAATCAGTGCGCGGTCGCGGAATTATGTGCTCTCTTTTGTTACGCGTTAGTAGGGGATTTAATTTGTGAATCTGGCGGGCGTGAGCATAGTAGTTTTTCAGTCGAGTCTCCCAACATGGCGCGGAATCACGACAGCTAAGGTTAATCAATGTCACCGCCATTTTGGAAGACTCGGGCTCTAGATATAATGGTGAATTGAATCGGCCGGAGGGATTTTAGAATTAAAATAGTTTCTCAACTTATCTAAATTGATCGGTGCTACTTGTAAAATGTGCGGTCGTTGGGTTTGGGGCCGGCATGTCTTACGTTAATGTTAGCCGTTCTGGCAAGTAAGACGCCGTGATACTATCACAACTCAAATTAGTACGTAATGTTTGGAGGCGTAGCACAGTAATAAATAACTTAGATAGATGTAAGCATATTTAGTGAATGAACAATTTCAGTGGGGAAAAGAATTGTATTGTCGATCATCCAAGATGGCGGTCACCTTCAGTGACCTTTTGTGTCGGTATTAGGCCGCCATGTCGGAAGGTCGTCATTGCACATGTTGAATACGGATTGAGGGCATATATTAAAAGTTTCGAGCCAGTGTGGTAGAGAGCAGTAGGATTTCGATCATCCAAGATGGCGGTAACCTTAAACAACCTTTCGTGTCGGAAATGGACCACCATGTTGGAAGGTCGTTAATGGGTAAACCCAATAAGGGATTTAGCCGTGTAGATAATAACTTCCATTTTCTTTTTATATTAGTGAGCATAATTTTGATATCGATCATCCAAAATGGTGGCGACCTTTCATGACTTTTCTTGTCATTCATGGACCACCAGTTTGGAAGGTCGTTGACTCTCAATCCATATAATTCTTTGTTTTTTTTACTATCGATATTCCAAAATGGGGGCAATCTCTCATGACCGTTCGTGTCACTCATGGACTGCCATATTGAAGGATCGTTAAACTGTTCATTTGTGATTCCGATATCATAAGGGGATAGGTATTATCTCCCATTATTAGCACAAATGATTTATATGTTTACGGGATTGTTTAGCTAGGACGTGTGAGGCATCAATGGCCAGGAATAAATTAATCTTTTGTGACCTGTATTTTTAGTCGTATTTATTGAGACTATTAACCTGAATTCTTTTCCTTGCTCAGGATGTTCCCAACCCTACCCCTCTCTGTGTTGAGCTAGTGGGGAGTATGAATAGTGAATGTTTTGGGTAGCAATTCGAACTAAACTCAATCTTATATCTTTTGTTCGTTTAGGACGTGAATGTGTAAACGATCTGGCGCCCTTCAGGCAACAAATTAATAGTCATGAAATTTGAATGAAGTTGCCAATGAACCTATAGGTGAACAATAAACCTTTTGAAATTCGTTAGCCAATAAACCATTAGATTATGGTTAACCGTTGGGAAATCAGGTGGCCGATAAGCCAGTAGGTCAATGGATCGAATCGCTTTTTAGGCAAAAAATAATATCAATTGAATTGTAAACAATTCTAGCAATCCTGATTTACCCAGGCGGAAATATTATATATAGTTTATATATAGTGTGAAGTATTATATATAATATTCATTTGTTTTATATATAAAATGTATAAAACAAATGAATATTATATATAATACTTTACACTACATATAAACTATATATAATATTTCTACCTGGGTAATGATCTCAAAAATAAATATAATAATAAAATATCGAAAAATCAAGGTTACAATGGCGCCCAACGTGGGGATTGAAGATCTGAGCAAGGAAAATATTAATTGATTTGAACAATTTAATTGATTGATAAATGAAAAACTGAAATTAATTCATTGAGTCAAAATTGATTAATTGAAAACTAATTAATTGAATAAAAATTGATCAATTAAAAGGTTGGTTAATCAGGTAAGAATTGATTAATTGAAAATTAATAAATTGAATAAAAAATGATTGATTAAGAAATTAATTAATTAAATGAAAATTGATTATTTTAGAAAATTGATCAATCAAATAAGAATTGATTAAGTGAAAATTAATCAACTAAGTGAAAAATTTAATAATGGAAGAATCAATTAATTAAACAAAAATTGATTGGTTTAGAATTGACCAATCAAGTAAAAAGTGGTTAACTGAAAATGAATTAATTAAATAAAAAGGGATTATTTTAAAAATTAGTCAATATAATAGAAATTGAGTAATTAGAAAATTAGTAATTCAACACTGAGTTGTTGAATAGCCGTGATTGAGCACTGGTCGGGAGGTTGGCTCGTAATCCGACGCGTCATTCTCAGATTAAAAACAGATGACAACCATTAGGCAAGATGCAGGCAAAAATTAAAATAGTAAATTGCCCCGTAAACGCGATAGTAGATTTTGGAGTGGCCGATAAATATATTGGAGCCCAAGCATTCGGTTTAGCTGAGTTGGCATGCAAACCAGTAACTTGTCCGGGAATTGAATTTTTGGAATCTGGCTTCGGGGTCACGAAAATTATTGAAGCTCGTTGCACACTCCCCGTACATTTCAATAATTTGAATAAGGAAATCGAATTTAAAATTATTTCAAGTATGGACAATCAGGCGTGATAAACTAGGAACGGTCCGCATTTATTAATAAGCAGGATCAGGTTTTGAACATTAGGATATACTTTAGTTTTACGATTGCTATCATGGGACTTACACTCAATTATCGAACTTTGAGTTTGGGTCGTATGATGATGTGAAATTGAAAGTTGAAATTGTTAATAGTGGCTCACTATTAATTGATAAAATAGCGGTAGGCATTTTCCAAAAATAACATAATAAATAAGTAAGGAAACTTGCGGTAGGCATATTCTTACCATAAATAACAAATTGAGACAAATAAAATGGCGGACAAGCCGGAATTTCAAGTCCCTCAATCCATTACGGATATGGATGCGGACGGATTAAGGGAGTGGTTGGATAAAAGGGGGCACAGTTCACTGGGCTCTGTACCAGTGTTAAGGGATCGGGTCATTAGGTTGCTACAGAAAGAGGCGGGTATGCCTGATATCCGTTGGTCCAGCGAGGACAACAAAGAGGATAATCGGTTCTCAAAGTTAACTCCGGCTGAAATAATAACACAGTTGAGAGACACGGCGGAATCGGTTGAGGACCCCGCGGAAATTTTTGAGAGATTTAAGGAAACCACTCTCAGCCTGGTAATAAGGCCTGATTTTTGGACAGGCGTAGTTAGTCCTGTTACCCATCCACCCATTTCAGGGACTCCCCGGTATGGTTCTATGGAACCATACCAAATCTTACTTCAAGCTCAGTCACTACGACAGTGAGTGGTAGTGGCACCTTGATTTTTACCACGGTCGGGTCGACAACGGACAACCTAAGCTCCACTTCTAGATACCATATGTCGTCTCAGGAACATGAGTCCACGTGCGAGTCGCGTGTAAGGGCGGCTAATCAGCGGTATGCTACCCATAATTGGAGAAATATGGTTAAACCCGATGTTCCAATATGACAAACCCCTGCTACGGCGGACAGGGCTGATTACTGGCGTGGACGGAGCGCAGTAACCACCTCACGGACGTTAGGGGCGATACCAAAAACTGTAGGGCCCGGACGAGCGGTAGAATCAGTAGTAAATAGCCCTAAATATTGTGATCCGGTTGAATATAATAGTCCACACATAAGAATGGAGTCAAGGCAAGTGGACCGGCCATCGAATGAGTCGGGCGTACCACGGAATAGACCGGAACGGTTCTCAGGCTATAGTAGGGCCCATAGGTCATTAGTTCCGGGGTTTTCGAACACACCCACCTACCAGGGAGGTGTGACGAACCCTCCCATTTCAAATAGCACCCCTATTTAGGGCGCAATAGCGGCAACAGGGGGGTGTTATCCAAATCAATAATCCAGCAGTTTGCTCAAAGTATGCCTCACAGGTCGTATGGCCCGGGCCAACAAGAATCGGACGAGGCCGGTCGCGAAATAGTCGGCTGGGAAACTCCAGAGAATCATACCCCTCTTTCAAGGCGAAATAAAACTTTGGATTCAATCGTTGAGAATTGGGGCGTCAAATATCCTGGGGATAAACACATCAGCGTGGAGAGTTTTCTGGCCAAAGTCCAGAACGGTAAAGAGGTGTGTTACCTCACCGACGAGGAAATGCTGACCGCAATGCCATTCCTCTTAGATGACCTACCGGCCGAATGGTTCAGTATGAACCGGTGGGCGTGGCCCACCTGGGGCGGCTTCAAAGTTGGCTTTCGTGCCCAGTTTGGTAATATCAACTACCAATGGAAGCTGGACGAACAGGTAGCGAAGAGGTATCAAGGGAAGGACGAACTGACCTCAAACTATCTAATCTGCACGCAAGGCTTATATCGGAGATTTTCTAGGCCGGTGACGCTACAAGAGCAGATGGATAGGGCGTACACTAATATGCGTTCGGACATAAAGCGGTTAGTTAGGCGCCACGAATTCTTCGATTACAACGGACTGTCTTTCCTGGCCGCTGACGCAGAGAGAACGCTGAGCACCATGGAAGAAGATAGGCAGCCTATTAAGAAAGAGGATTCCTTTTTCCCGGAGTTCGCTTATACGCCAAGTAAAAAATGTTCGGGCGGAAGTGTCGTCAAGGATAAACATTCAGATTCAGCAATCGAGAAGCTAGCTAAAGTTCTTCTCGAGCTAGTAACGGTCCGAGATGGTAAGAACTCGACCAATACTAAAGATAAATTCAAGTCGGACGGGCCAAATCAAAATAAGAAGCCACTCGCAAATAGGAATACAAAGGCGGATGAGCCTAGAGATTCCTCTAAATCAACAGGATCACCTAGATTTGGATCTCCCGATAGCAACCGGAAGTCCAGGATCCAACCTAAGCAGGAGCCACCCTGTTTTAACTGCAAGGGTGTTGACCATAATTTGAAGAGGTGTTCAACTAAGTGGCATAAGGTCTGTCACAACTGCGGCCAGGTAGACCAAGTCAAGAGCAGTTGTGACTCAGCTTATTGCCAGGGAAACCAATAGGGGAGAGCAAACTTCGGGTCGATGCTGCTCCCTTTCTCCCTAAGCTCACCCAAGCTTGGACAAATCAACCGGACATATCTTCGCTCAATTCTACCACAAAAATCAACCGAAACAAGTCAACATCGGCTGTGAGTAACTGGGCCGATTCAACAACTAAGTATATTCGGCGCAGCTCGCTCAATAATTCGCAGGGGCGTGATTCCATAGATGCAGTCCGTATAATACCAGGCCTTACTGACCTGTGTGTGTTAGGCATGGACTTTGCGGAGGAATTTGGGATAATAATCCACGCGAAAGATAGAGAAATTTGGATGGCTGACGAGCCACTCATAAAATTTTCTTTCGGGGTAGTGGACGAAGGCGAGCCCGAGAGTTGTAAAGGAATTGTCACCTTGTCGGAAGAGGAACGGGAAGAACTCAACTCATTTTTAAAACGAGTGCTTCCTTCTGCTCCGGATAAGTTATCTGCGGCTAAGCTCGTCGAGCATATGATCGACACCCAGGGAAGTTCTCCAATTATACAAAGGAATTACCGCATGTCACCAAAGGTTCATGAGGCGTTATTGGCAGAAGCCCAAAAACTAATTGACAATGACATAATAGAGCCCTCATCAAGCGAATGGTGTAATCCAGTCGTGATGGCTCGGAAATCAGATGGAGGTTATCGAATGTGCATTGACTTTAGAAAAGTCAATGAAGTCAGTAAGAAAGATGCATATCCTTTACCCTTCATGACTGAAATATTGGCTAAATTAAGCTCAGCTCGATACATTTTGACGGTGGATTTAAATAAGGCGTATCATCAAATTCCCTTGACTCAGGAGAGCAGGGAAAAGACCGCCTTCATAATAACTGAGAATGGTCTCTACCAATATCGGCGGATGCCATTCGGACTTACGGGAGCACCTGCGACGTTCCAGCGATTGATGGACAAAGTACTAACATCGGAAATGGGGCCGCACGTGTTCGCGTATTTGGACGACATAATAGTCGTGACCAAAACGTTCGAAGAACATCTCTATTGGTTAGAGAAAACCATCAAAAGGGTTCAGGAAGCTGGGTTGACTCTCAATCCTGATAAATGCGACTTCTGTAAGCTACAAGTCCAATATCCGGGATTCGTAGTGAACCAGATAGGGCTCAACGTCGATGAGGATAAATTACGGCCAATATTGGAATACCCTCGACCGACTAGATTGAGACAAGTCCGTCGTTTCATAGGAGCAACATCTTGGTATAGGCGTTTCATTAAGGACTATGCTAGGATTTGCGAGCCTTAAACCCGGCTAACTGAGAAAAATCAACCATTCATTTTGGGCGAAGAACAAGGGGAAGCCTTCCAGACACTTAAAAAGGCATTAATCTCATCACCGATCTTGGCGTATCCCGATTTCAGCGTCCCTTTCACAATTCAGACAGACGCCAGCAATACTGGTCTGGGTGTAGTAGTCACTCAAGAGCAGGGTGGTCAAGAAAAGGTGATAGCTTATGCCAGTAGAATTTTGTCTAAGGCTGAACGTAATTACTCCACCACCGAGCGTGAATGCTTAGCTGTCGTCTGGGCGATTCATAAATTCAGATACTATCTGATGGGGTATCATTTTATGGTCATCACCGACCATAGCAGTCTAAGATGGCTCTGTAATCTTCGGAATCCAGCTGGCAGATTGGCAAGATGGTCACTCGACCTGTTAGAGTATGACTTTGAGGTAGTGCATAGGAAAGGGGCGATGCACCATGTTCCGGACGCACTTTCGCGGTTCTACGAAGAAGAGAGGGACCCTAAGTTGGCCATGATTGAGCCCGTGGAAGACGAGTGGTATGAGAAGCGCCGTCAGGCAGTCATCAACACTCCTACTCAGTATAGGAGCTGGAAAGTGGTTGACGGCGGCTCTATAGATACCAAAACAACCCCTTATTAGAAGACATTCTGGAAGACCTAGATGCCTGAAAATTGGTCGTACCTAAGGATTAGATTAATAATGTGATGAGGGAAGTACATGAGAACCCTGAATCCGGTCACATGGGAATTGAAAAGACTTTCTACAGAGTAAAGTTGCGCTACTATTGGCCGGGGATGTTTAATGACATTAGTGCCTTCATCAACAGGTGTAAAACCTGTCAATGAACTAAATCTGATCAAGCAGGTCCGAAAGGTCTGATGGGCCATCGCTTACTTCAAGAGCCGTGGGCTGTAGTTGCCACGGACGTGATGGGTCCATTTCCCAAGAGTAAAAAAGGTCATGAATATCTGGTAGTATACCAGGACCTTTTTACCAAATGGATGGAGGTAGCTTCATTGAGAAAGGCAAATGCTGCCAACATTAAAGACACCTTCGAGGACTTAATAATCAGCAGATAGGGAACACCGGAAGTGCTTCATTCGGATCGGGGCACAGAATACGCGAACAACGTATTGGACGATATGGCTAGGGAGTATAATATGCACCGTTCTTTTAGCCTGGTATACCACGCCCAGGCGACTCCAGCCGAAAGGACTAATCGAGTCCTGAAGACTATGATAGTCCTATTCGTAGAGCAGGATCACCGGGAATGGGACGTGCACCTAAAAGAATTCATGTTCGCCTATAACACGTCCGTACACAGTACTACACGGTGTACTCCGGCATTTTTGAACATAAGACGAGAACCCAGACCTAGGAACCTGCTTCGACGCACCTTTGAAGGGGAGGCAGAGTTGCCCCCACCCGATACTGAAGGTTGGACAACTAGTATGTCAAGACTCACTCACCTAAGGGATTTAATCACTAAACATCAAGATCAGGCATTTCTGCGACAATCCAAATATTATAACCGGGGTCGCAGAGATATTACATTTAAAGTAGGAGATCTCGTAAAGAAGCCGACACACGTTTATGCTAGGAAAGATCAAAATGTCTCTAGTAAATTGGTTAAACCATTCGAGGGTCCTTATGTGGTTGTAAAGGTTAGCTCACCCGGCGTGTACGAATTAGCGTCACAGGAGGGCGGTTTAAAGGGGAGATACCACGTTTCTAAATTATTCAAATACGTGGACCCTGACCAACCTGAGGAGGAGGAACTGATGCCCGAGGAGGCGGCCGCGTTGGATCGCGAACTTCTCGAGATCCGTGACTCGGACGGGGAAAGCCAACCGACCACAGAAGGGGAAACGGAGAACGAAATGGGTTGGGCCGCGGAGCGTAATCTTAAGCGTCCGGTCGATCAGGGGGTCGACGAGGGGCCTAGTCGTAAAAGACTTCGGAATCGTTCTTACTCTTTATAGGATACGTAGAATTAGCGTAAATTAGAACTGAAGGGCTGGCAAGATTCAATTGTAGTGACTCCATTATCAGTAGTTAGTCTGGTTTCAATAGGATTAATAAATTTTAGCGCAGATAGAATAAGTAAGACTTAAATTTCAGATGTTCCCATTCAAGGGATTTAAGGAAGAGCTGGTTGGATGGCGATTGGATGATGGTCGTGCGATCATCCGGATGGGCAGGGGCTGGATCATTTCAACCGATTGAAGGAATACGCCACGATCCTGGATCCTCGTACGCATGAGCAGCGCATGCGTTATATTGAATACGTGGGCGGGCTACGATCGGAAAGCCACATAGAGTTGGAGGAGCTGTATGTACGGGGCGTGATCCAGCACGTATGGGCTTCAGCAGGAAAAGCTGCCTCTGATACCAGCTCGGACTCCAGTCTGGATAAATATGAAAAGCCTTCACTGAACCGTCAGGCAGCGATGCTGGCGGTAGCGCATAGCGAAGTGGAGAGCTCGGGGATGCCGTCTCTGTCAAGGGCCCGGATGCCCCCTCCTGCACCCAGAGTTCCCCAAATGGAAGAGGAAGGGGCACTGCCGGAAGTGGAGTATCCCTCGGCAGCGCTTTCGTTTATGGAATGGGTCAAGAGGAGGCTGAAGGAAGACCCTACTTTTAGAAAGGCACCCACCCCCGATTACTGGGGTAAAACCGCAGCCAAGCCCTGCGCGAAATGTGGCTCAGTCGAGCATAAGCATAATCAGTGTCCAAAACTCCGCCAACAATAGGTGGGGATTGACGAAAATCTGAGGAACTCAGTAAGATATAAGTACAGAGAATGTTTTTCTCTATTCATCTTATTTGCATCACTGTAAAGTGGTCGATGGTCAGATTAATTAGGTTTTGTTTTATTTGTCGAAAATTTTCAATTCCGCCGAAGTATTCTCCGCTGAGGCGTGTAACCTGTAAACCTATGGGGTGGCTTGTCCCCTGAAATAAAACTGGTTAGCTCTAGTTTTCACCACAATAAAGGATCAATTTATTCAATTACTAACCCTGTCCCCTAGATCATCTATTCAACAGATTTCAGTACTTGGGTCTTTGCTCATTATTCTCAGCACGTAAGGTAAGAGTTCAAGTTCCGTCTAATTACGGACTACTGTAAGGTCATAGTCCTGCGGGACTGAGCGGATTGGTCCCAGGGACTTCTCGCAAAAAAATTACAACATATTCCGGTATTAAATAACCGGGTGCCTAGTCGTAGTGTAATTATAGCAACTAGATTATCATAACCTTTAAGGAAAAATTTAAGCTGATAATATTATGGCGTATTGCAAATTCGTCTAGATTAACAATAAATGATGAATCACCAGTCTGGAATTCGGAGAGGACTCAGGAAGGTGGGTGAGGGACATGCTCGGCCCGGTGATGCCTCGTCTAAGGGGTGGGCAGTTGTGACGTGGTATTCTATACCACGCCCAAATTCGAAATGTTTACTCCTAGTTAACTTAAATTCAATTAAAATAAATTGTAACTTAATACCTGGTCGAGCACAGAATCCACTTAAGAACTGTCATTTGACAGGAGCCTCGAGAGGGATGGCCTGTTGCCATAAACAAACCCCTGGAGGCCTAGGGATTGTCACTCCGCTGCTCCGAACCGTCGCCAGACTGGGGGGTCATCGTAGAATAATAAAAATACGACATCTACTAATGCCTTCGAAATTTTATTTTATGTTGTTCACTAGACACTCTCAGGGCCGAATGGCCCGGCCATCACATTCTTAAAGCCGGCTTGGCCGGCTGGCACGTGTCACCAACCACAACAACAACACCACACGATCAGGTGGTCGTGACTTGTCTCTGCGCCACCCACACTACCACTCAATCACGGCTAGGCAGTCGTGACCCACCTATACACACTTCAACCACACAAAACTCTCGTTTTCTCTCTCTCACATACACTGGGGAAAGGAGGACACTCAGTTGAAATGGGACCGCGCGAGCGATGCCATGCACTCTTGTCATGTGGAACGTTATCACCGGCTGTTATACTCCGAACTTTCAAAACACTCACAGCCGGTGGTTTTGAGCGCGCACTACTTACGGGAGGTGTGCGGGAACAGTGTTTGCGTCGCGCCGCGGCGCAGGATAGTGAAGTTACTCGCCATAGACTATAGGCTAGGCGAGCGAATGTACTAGTAAAAACGGCGATTCACTGTAGGACACTCAAATGAATCCGCCTTTACGCATCTTGGTTAAGGGCAGTTGCGGATCTGTGTACGCAACTCATGGCTTACGCGCCAAAGACTGTAGTCGGCGTCTCTTCCGTTCATTCTGTGTTCGGCCATTGACTCTACTTGAGGTTCTGCCCAGTGAGGCACTTTAGAAAAATTGATAATCTCGAAGATTATAGCATCAAGTTAAGTTTGTCAAGGCGTGTCGCCTTTGTTTAAGAGAATCCAAAGGAAAATTTGGATCTAGGCGTGAGCCTCTGTTGGAAAAGTCGTACGGACTTGTAAAACTCGGTCGAGTGGACTGAAAGGTATGGTCTTCATTGTTCGCCTTCCTAATCATTAATGGGTCACTTCAGAGTGCAGATTGGTGGTTAAAATCAGTGCGCGGTCGCGGAATTATGTGCTCTCTTTTGTTACGCGTTAGTATGGGATTTAATTTGTGAATCTGGCGGGCGTGAGCATAGTAGTTTTTCAGTCGAGTCTCCCAACATGGCGCGGAATCACGACAGCTAAGGTTAATCAATGTCACCGCCATTTTGGAAGACTCGGGCTCTAGATATAATGGTGAATTGAATCGGCCGGAGGGATTTTAGAATTAAAATAGTTTCTCAACTTATCTAAATTGATCGGTGCTACTTGTAAAATGTGCGGTCGTTGGGTTTGGGGCCGGCTTGTCTTACGTTAATGTTAGCCGTTCTGGCAAGTAAGACGCCGTGATACTATCACAACTCAAATTAGTACGTAATGTTTGGAGGCGTAGCACAGTAATAAATAACTTAGATAGATGTAAGCATATTTAGTTAATGAACAATTTCAGTGGGGAAAAGAATTGTATTGTCGATCATCCAAGATAGCGGTCACCTTCAGTGACCTTTTGTGTCGGTATTAGGCCGCCATGTCGGAGGGTCGTCATTGCACATGTTGAATACGGATTCAGGGCCTATATTAAAAGTTTCGAGCCAGTGTGGTAGAGAGCAGTAGGATTTCGATCATCCAAGATGGCGGTAACCTTAAACGACCTTTCGTGTCGGAAATGGACCACCATGTTGGAAGGTCGTTAATGGGTAAACCCAATAAGGGATTTAGCCGTGCAGATAATAACTTCCATTTTCTTTTTATATTAGTGAGCATAATTTTGATATCGATCATCCAAAATGGTGGCGACCTTTCATGACTTTTCTTGTCATTCATGGACCGCCATATTGGAAGATCGTTAAACTGTTAATTTGTGATTCCGATATCATAAGGGGATAGGTATTATCTCCCATTATTAGCACAAATGATTTATATGTTTACGGGATTGTTTAGCTAGGACGTGTGAGGCATCAATGGCCAGGAATAAATTAATCTTTTGTGACCCGTATTTTTAGTCGTATTTATTGAGACTATTAACCTGAATTCTTTTCCTTGCTCAGGATGTTCCTAACCCTACCCCTCTCTGTGTTGAGCTAGTGGGGAGTATGAATAGTGAATGTTTTGGGTAGCAATTCGAACTAAACTCAATCTTATATCTTTTGTTCGTTTAGGATGTGAATGTGTAAACGATCTGGCGCCCTTCAGGCAACAAATTAATAGTCATGAAATTTGAATTAAGTGGCCAATGAACCTATAGGTCAACAATAAACCTTTTGAAATTCGTTAGCCAATAAACTATTAGATTATGGTTAACCGTTGGAAAATCATGTGGCCGATAAGCCAGTAGCTCAATGGATCGAATCGCTTTTTAGGCAAAAGATAATATCAATTGAATTGTAAACAATTCTAGGAATCCTGATTTAATGATCTCAAAAATAAATATAATAATAAAATATTGAAAAATCAAGGTTACAATATGTACAGTGATTTATAAGCTTTTTGTTAACTGCAAGCAAATACTCCCATAATAAAAAATATAGGCAACTGTCTAGTATTACGGCCCTTCTAGAAATAATCAATTGAACGCGATTCAGAACGATTCACAGTTGTCAAAACTTCAATCGTTTTCAATCGTGCCTAATCGGTGTACCATTTTTTAATTGATTTCAATTATTTTCTATTGTGTATAGAAATTATGTTTCCATTCCTAATGTGCCTAATTGTTTTCAATCGGGGCGTCAATTTAGGTGGCGACTGGCTTATAAAGTGATATAAATTGATGGTTTTCGAAATTCGCAACAATTTACTACTATAACCAGTAGCTGGAAGGAAGTCGACGGGGAGAGAAGAAAATAATTTCCGAATCCGATTTCAGACAGAAAAAAAATCTTGAATTTCGAAATGCACAAAAAAGACACATTTTTTATAATCTTATTTTCAGAAATTAAAAATTCAATGAAGTAGGTAAGAAAATTGTTTTCAGAATATTCTTTTTATATGGTATAAGAAATCCTGTGCACATTACCTCAGGGAACAAAAATTTTAGGAGCCATCTAAGACCATTAATTGTAATGAAATTATAAATTTTTTCAGGCTAGGCCTTATAATATGTTAAAAAAATTTATTTTTGTTTTATAAATTTTAGGGGTTATTCCTCTATTAATAACAAATACTTTCTAGGGATGAAAGAATTTTTTAGCGTCAAATTTGTATTTATTAAAAATTGAAAATTAAGAAAATTCATGTTCAGACCTAAAACGGCCTAGCACTATCAGCTCGCAAAAATTATTACAAAGCATTTATTTAATTTTTTTAATGAACATATTGCTTAAAATGTGTTGCTTCAAAAAAAGTAAATAAACGTTTTCAAATAATTCCCACGAGACGAAAGTGCTGCCATCAATTGCCAATTCATAAACTCAAAATTATACTACCGATTGGCCCGATTGGGAACGATTGAAACTTTGCATCCCAGAATCGTTTCCAATCGTACACACACGATTAAGAAACACGATTAGAAACAATTCAAATTCCTTTCTATCGTTCTGAATTGTATTCAATTAATTATTTCTAGAAGAGGGAACTTGTATAAACAATAAGTGGTCGAAAGATTTTTTTCTTTCGAAAATATACGATGTCTTTTATATTCGGAATATCCTTATTATACCTATAAATATTTATATTTTATTTATAAGTATAGTTAACTAAATAAATTATATTGGGGCAAGGAACAATTAAGTGTTGATATTGACTTAAAAATCATTGCATAAATCAGTATTTAAGTTGATTAAATCTGCTCAGAAAATCAATCAGAATTACTATTAACTTCGTTTACTTTAACTACTTTCTTACCGTTCATTTAATTACAAAAATTACATTAGGGCAGGCAACTAAGAAATTGGGTAGATTTACTAAGGAAATATCAGTTGAAGTAACTAAACGATTGTTTAAATTATATAAGAAAATTAACTGACTCAACTGTTAACCTTAATTACTTCAACTACTTCCTTACAGTTCATTTGACAACAACAATTTCATTGGGGCTTTAGGAAACTAAGAAAAGTAGTTGGATTTACTACCTGAATCTTACTTGTTCCATTTCTCATTAAGTTCAGTCAAACCAACCATAAATATTAGCTTCAACGACTGCTTTTCTTATTTCACTTAACTACATATCACATAATTAGTTTGACTAAAAAAGTGACATTGGGGCCTTAGGGAACTAAGCAACTTAGTTGAAAAGTAGTCAAATCTGCTAAGAATTTCTTGCACTGCTTTTCTACCTTTATCATGTTCATCAAGTTATTCCACACGGTGCTGGTAGTTCCAAATACGCAGCCAATACATGCTTAATAGTTGGTTTGATGTCAGATCACATGACAGATGCTGAATTCTGAAACAATAAAATATTCTAAAAGATGTGATGCATCTGTGGTTATAGTCGAATTAATTAAACACCATCTACATATAGTCAAGCTAGTAGTTCCTAAACTATTTACAATGATTTATAATCACAATTTATCCTTTCCCTTCAAGAACCACTTAGGGCGGAAAAGTGCGAACGGAGAAAACGCCAAAAGAAAAATAAATGTAGTATTCTAAGTAAGGTGCTATGCGTAAAACATTGTTGTTGGTTTTCAAAACCAGTTATTTTATAAATAGGACACTATAGCAAATTATATTTCTTTGTTTTGTTTGCATTAGAGGCACAAAATAAGTAAGTGAGACTTATAAAGTGCACCAGATATCTGTAGATTTTACTGCGGTGTCCTTTTTTTCTTCAACTTTCGTACGTCTGGTAGAAAGTGCTGCGTGGCAACTCTTTTAACGTATCGCTCACAATTGTGGCCAACCAGCAGAGGAAAAAACGCGAAAAAACGATGGTTTATAGCATCTTGTTGATAAAATTATTTGTTTTCAGAAACGTAAAATTGAATTTGTTGATTTTTTCAAAAAGTGTAAGCCATCTTTAAAGCCATTTTTTGTTGTTGCCAGTGAAGTCTACAATAAAATCAGAGGTAATTGTACTGCTAGGTTAGTCAGAAATATTTAAGATAGATTTAATCATTTCTTTAGACAAATACTCGAGTGATTCAGCGTGTTGTCTGCCCATGGACATTCATATATTAAAATATGCTTAAAAACTTTATAAATTGTTAACAAATTTTTAATTTATGACAATTCATTGTGACTAAATATCATTCTAATAATAAATCAAAACGATTTTATTGAAAAATAATCTTTGTCTGCAACAAACTGATACATAAGGATATCTGCATAAATAAATTGTTTATAACCTTTTCAAATATAATTTTTACGTTCTTTAAATCTATCTTCATTAATTGTGATCGTCAGCGAGATCATTGAAGTAACTTAATGAAAGAAAAAAAATACGAGGTTATTTCACAGATAAATAATAGCTATTTGTGATATAACTCAGGCCTGCCCAAACTGGGCAAATCGACTCATTTGCCAGATGTTCGAGTTCCACCACCACTTCCCTCTTCTCGGGTCCACAGGCTTGGGGGGTAATCGCTTTCGGGAAGTTGAATGAGTAGAGTCGGTTTCCCCAGTTTGGGCAGGCCTGATATACCTGCAACAACTGTCCGATAAAATTATCTAGTAAAAGTGCGCATGCGCGTGTATTGCATCGATAGGAAAAATATATTTATTATAGAGTGCGCATGCGTTAATACTATTTTCGAACAGTCTGCTGTATCAGAGTACTTTGCACATCAATCATTGAAGGCATTATAAAATAATAAGGACAATACTTTTATTTCATGTTACCGCATGCAGAAGAAATCGACTGTTTAAAAGAAATACTAATTAGATTGAAACAATACAAAACATAATGTAATTATATTTTATTATTTCAATCTGATTATAATAATTATAATTTGTACACCTTTTTAATTGAAACTATTTTAAAGAGTCTAAATCACCAGGTGCTATCTAGTTAGGATGAAGTAAAAGACATCATCTCGGATGGTGAAATGTGGAAACTCGAAAATTCCATATAAATAGTATTGAAATCACCAGCGCCCTCTGAAGTAGAAAATCTTTCTATTTGATTTATTGATCAACAAAGTTCTGGCGATCGTTTCCTTTATTTGTTTAACTAATTTCATTATGTGTGCTGTAATTTATATTATAATCTATCTGCATGAATTATATATTTATTTACAATATTAGCAATATTTAATAGAAATCTGTATTATCATCGGAGATGCTAACGGATCGACCAGAAGAGAAATCATGTCACACACACTGTGTAAATGGAAATCTACAATATCGATGAAAGTTATACCCTCTAATACAGAAAATATTTTAACGGCATCTCAGACTAGATGGAGCTATAAATTAAAAAAAATTTGAAATTAAATTTATTCAGAAAAAAGATCTACTCCTTTCTCTCCACTGGAATCTCTCTTGTAGCTTACTGGTTAGAGACCTGACCGGAAATCAGTTGACCTGGTGTTCAAATCCCAGCGGAGTGAAATGAGTAGATCTTTTTTCTGAATAAATTTAATTTCATAAATTTTTTAATTTATAGCTCCAACTAGTCTGAGATGACGTTAAAATATTTTTTGTATCAGAGGATATAACTTTGATCGATATTGTAGATGTCCATTTTCACACTTTGTGTGAAATGATTTCTCTTCTGATCGATCCGTTACCATCTCCGATGATAGTACAGATTTCTATTAAAAATTTATTTGTATATTACATCTTGCAAAATAAAGCGTGTTTGGGAAAAAGGATTCTCCCTCTGATCTCTCTAGTAGCTCAGTGGTTAGAGCACGCGACTGAAAATCATTTGATCTGGTGTTCGAATCCCAGCGGAGTGAAAGAAGTAGATCTTTTTTCTGGATAAATTTAATTTCATAAATATTAGCAATAGTTATTCTACTACTAAGTTTTCCCAGCATAATATTATTTTGACACAAATTGCTTATTACACTAAACTATATATTTTATTCTTTATTTAAACAAGCCTTGATTAGAATGTACTGAAACGAAGTAAAATAATTCCCTATGAAACGGGGACTAGCAATAGTAAAATAATAATAATGTAAATGAAAATAAAATTATGAGAATGACATTTAATTATTCAAGCACCACGCTTTTCTTTTTATTCACATATTAGAGAAGTTGTAGGCTCCGGAAGCTACGATCACGGTTCCTTAAAGCAACCAATCCCGACGCAACTGGAACGTTTACGTCATCCACTTCTGCTCCTTCTGTTCTAGAAGGTAAGCAAGAGCGGGAAATTTACGCGAGATAACATCATTCAACACTGTTCCTTGGAGTCAGGTCACTAGCCGCGGATGACCTTACGCGGCAAACGGGACTGTTGGAGATGAAGGTCTCACCTCTGGATACTTTTTTAGAGCTACCAATCTTTATGGAATGTTATGAGGAACAGTGTTGACGGACCAGATGAAGTTATCCCAGAAGAACAGCCTTTTGCATCCGGTTTGCGATGGAATGAGCCTGACGCTGGCAAGCCGGAATCTTGTTGAGTTGAATAAGAAATGATGCTTTCATACCCCGGGACGGACAAAAACCAGCTAGGGGAAGGAACCCCGAATTAAAACCAGCCATGAGTGAGTATGTTGACAACGATTTACCCCAAGAGAGTAGAAATCTCTCCGTCGGTTCCGATCAGGTTCAAGCCCTGGTGGCCGGCGCTGGCCCCGAGGATTTTGGGGAGGGCCAAACATACTTGGAGAGAAGTGTTTGTGAGGAGTTGGGCGGCCCGCTGGACGACACGGAGGACGTGAGCATCAACGAGATGTCGGATGCCAAATACATGAAACATAGTTTCCACGAGGAACTTGACAGGAACAAGGTGATTATGGAATATCTACGGGATATAATAATTAAGATGGAGGATTTTTGCATCAAGAAGAAGAATATGTGGCTCGAAATCCGTGACGGCGTGAGTAATGCGAATACTCATCTGAACGCGCTTATCGGAAATTCTAAATTTCTGAAAAACAAGTTCAGGTACCACGAAGACGCGTTGAGTCAGATTGTGGGACACAATGTCAACGAAGTGAGGAAGAAGGCAGGAAGAGCAAAAGTGACCAGCATGGGCATTCAGGCAAATGAAGACGCCGTCGTAACTCCCTCATCCGAGTACCGGAAGAGAGACGGGGAGACCACTCTAAGTCCTGTAGAAGAGACCACTTCAAGGCCACAACAAAAGAAGCGGAGAACCCGTCTTGCTCCAGTGACGACGTCAACGCCCAAGAAGAACGAGCAAGGGATGCCTACACAGGCAACCCAAGCTAGAAACAAGAAGGTGAAAAAGAGGCAAGCGAGACCCGAGGCGGTTATTATAAAACCTGCCGAGGGTCTAAGCTACGCAGAGGTCCTCAAGGACCTTAAACGTAGGGTGAAACATGACACCGTTGATGTTAAAATTAAGGGTGTCAGAGAAACCAGGAACGGCGAGGTCCTTGTGGAAGTTGGACCTGCAGCGGACGGCAGATTGAAGCTATCCGCTGCTATTAGAGTGGCCATCGGAAAGGGGGGCAGTTTGAGGGAGCTTGTCCCTCGCACTGAGGTCGAGGTCTTGGACCTCGACACCACAACAGCTGCGGAGGAGGTTGAGGCTGCGGTCAGGAAGTGTCTTGGAGCAGCATCACCTAAACAGATATGAGTCACTCTCACGAAAAGAGCCTTCAGAGCAACGCTGAAGGCATTCGTGGGAGTGACAGAAGAACAGGCGCAAACTATAGTGCACGCAGGACACCTGAAGGTGGGATGGGTGTCCTATCGTGTACGGAAAAAGATGGAGGTGATGCGCTGCTATCACTGCCAAGGCTTTGCCACATAGCAGCAAGCTGCCGAGGTCCTAATCGGACGAAAGGCTGTTGGAGATGCGGCAAGGGGGGTCATAGGGCTGCGGACTACGAAAGCACACCGCAGTGCTACCTCCGCGCCGCTGATGAAAGTAAAC
>CAKNWW010347938.1:0-17878 GCA_932074435.1 Andricus kollari | reverse complement strand
CCTCGATTTTTCTCATAAAATATATTCCTTATATTACAAATTTGAAATCCTGTAGTAGCTTATACTATATTCCCTATAGATCCTATACTTGAAAAGATTCTATAATAATACCTGAAAAACATAATCATCATCTTTTAAAACTTTTTTAGCTTTTTTCAGGTTGTCAAACTTTGTTTGTAAACAAAAGTCGACTCTAACCTCCAAATCCTCCAATCCTCCAAATCTGAAAAAGCTGAAAAATCTTGAAAATAGCCCAGTCGCCGAGAATGAGAAATTACCAGTAAAGAATCGGGCATCCTCGGCTTCAACGCCGAACCCATCTTCGTGGCTGACCCGAAGCCGCCACCGAAATCAAACGAAAGAGCACGAAGGAGACAGTGAAATCATGAGAACCGACAAATTTTTGTTGCCGCGGAGCGTGGAATCAAGTGACGAAGTGGGGACACACCGACACGCGGCGTTTACGTGTGTTGCTCCCACACGGGAGTCGTGGTGGGGGTCGCCAGCTCCCACGATCTGTGAACACTGTTCTGGAGAAAGCAGGTGACAAAATTCATGGAATCGTCGCTGATGGAGGAAAACCAAATCGGAAAATGTGGGCAGAAATGGGTTGCAGTGGAAAAATGGACGAAACCTTTAAAAATTTATTTGAACACCCTAAGGGTGGAGGTAGCAAAGTTTATTTGTTCTCCGATGCACCTCATTTAATGAAAACTATCAGACATCGCTTAGCGAGTTCTGGAAAATTGCAGGTAAATTTATTTTGTAAATGGAAAATTCTTGAAATTCAAATTTAATATTTAAATATAGCTCATCTAACCCACCGCCTTACAAAGGAGGACGGCTTCATAGCAGCCGACCTACAGAAGCGGTGGAGACCATTAACATCGATGACAACAAACAAGCAGGGAGTAGAAACGGAGAAGGGCCCTAGAAAACCGAAGCCATACTTTCGCAAAGATGACTTACAATGCCATGGTGAGGCCTATCTCACGCCAAAGAAGCTGGACAAACTAACGGACGAAATCTTTTTGTAAAGAGATTCAAACATTATCCCGCGAGTGACGTACCCCCAGATTCGAGGACATGTTTATCAGGTTAGACGCAATACCGCAGAGCGACCGTATTGATTTTTAGAACCCCCGAAGAATTTCTAAAAATCCACTCTACAAATAGATTCTTGAAGGGTGTACTTCAATAGACATTGAACCAGACCGTATGGGACGGACTGGATTATAGCTGAAGGCCTCCTCTAAGGCATTGCCTAAACCGAGAGCCCTCGTCGATATTAAGGTGAGCCTCAAGGGCGAAAGTGGAGAAAGACTGGTGGTGTACATCATCTCTGCTTATTTCCCGGGTGATAATGAGGAGCCACCACCTTCTAGAGAGTTCGAGGCTCTGATTCAGCACTGCCAGGAGAATACGATTTCTTTGCTGCTAAACAGTGACGCAAACTCCCACCGTATAGTGTAAGGAAGCACATACATCAACCACAGAGAAAGAGATTTAATTGAATAACTATCGGGGAAGCGGTAATACCTGTCGGGAGTATCGGGAAAGAATACCTTTCGAGGGGCTGGAAGCCCCAAAAATTTAAAAACCCCCCGAAGACACTTTGAGAATCATACAAAGAGGACCTAAAAGATAGGCTCGTGAAATTCCCCACAATCTACGGTACCATGGATGAACTAGAGCACACCGCGAATGTTCTGCAAAGGGCTCTGCTTACATCATGTGATAGAAACTATCCTACAAATACAATTAAATCTAGGAAAGGATCGTTGTGGTCGAAAACCAACCTAGAGAAACTGTAAAAGAATAGAGCGATGTACAATAGGACAAACATAACTAAGCTGCCTTTAGACTGGGGCATCTACAAGATGGCTCAGAATGCATACAAGAAAAACACTAGAATATGCAAACAGGAAGATTCGAGGGGCTTCTGCAAGAATTCTAAGGACATTTCGGAGACAGCGATGTTCCATTATATTCTGGAGAAAATCCAGGACGAAATGAAAAGCTTTCAGCCTAGGGGTATTCTCACCCCTTAATTTTCCTACGCTTCTTAGCGGTCACTTTATATAGCAAATACAAAACCTCAGGGCCATGGGTTGAATATTTTTTTTAGCCGAGGTTGAGGTTTATGCGTGTGAACTTGCAACCCCACCGACAATATTACTAATTTTTTTCAGGATTCTGAAATCCCTTTAGATTTTGCCTTTTTATTTAAATTTTCTTTATTGTACATTATGGTTGTAAGATATGCTAAAAAGGTTCAACATTGTACCTAAAAATGTAGAGAAAAAACAAATATTTTTCAGGGTTATATCTGCAAGATTTATTGGCACTTCATTATCATAAATGAATAACTATAACAATACACTAGGAAACTTATTATAAATCAGAGTTACATGATTTTCAGGCTGTGATGTAATGTAATTTAATATTAAGTATGCATTTGCCACACTGAGATTTATATAGTGCGTAAAATATAAGTAAAAAACATTTTCAAATTTAAGCTTCTTTGAAGAAAAAGAGCTTCTAGCATTAAGAAATAGTATATAGGAGTCTCTGAAAATATCAAATGAATATTGTAATATATGAACCCCAAAGTGCTTGGAGTCTTCAGTTCTCGTCACCCGCTCTTCTTAACCTCGTCGTGACTTTAATCTTGTCAAGTTTGATCAAAGTAAGATATAAATCTGTCTGTTTAAAGTATTTAGTACTTGTGGCGATCCTGACTCATTACATTGGCGATCATACCAGGACAGTGGAAAAGGATCGGACTCTACGGATCCAAAAAGATCAAATTTTGTGTGTACTAATGGGTAAAAATTATCCCTTATACACCGACAAAAAAATATTCTTAATTTGAGAGGAAAATTCCTCTTCTTCAATCCTCTCATATGTTCCTCTCAAAGGGAGAATATTCCTTTAGAAATTAGAGGATTTCCTTCTTCTTTTGAGAGGAGAGATGGCAAAAGGAAGAATTTTGCATTTTCCTCTAGGATCTAGCATAATCCTCTAATTTGTAGAAGAATTACTCTCAGGTCAGAACTTGCGCATGCGGAGTCAATCAAGCGTAATAACCTAACTTCTTTACTGTCGGTCAGTTTTGAGTGAACCGGTGGATTTTTAAGGATGCAGTGAATCGTAACATTTCAACAATGGATAAAGAGCTGATTTGGGTGCTTAAAATTGTACCTCAGCATGAATGTGCAGTCGCTCGAACGTAAGTAAATTTTTAGGTTGTGCATTTCTTTATGCACGTGGTGTACAAATTGTATGATTTCTTGATTGCTATAATGTTCTTTCCTCTATTCCCCTAAAACAAAACTCGCATGCATTTCTCTTTTATGTTTGTTGTTCTTCGTTTTCAGACAACAATGTATAAAGCATCAACAAATTAAAAAGAATGGCAAAAATGCCGCTTCTATTAACCAAAATTATAGAAGTGGTTGGTGATTTGGAGGTTTTGACAGAACAATTAGAGCCCGTGATAACTAATATTTATATTAAATTTTTATTTTTTTTTCTGCCCATCCTACTCTTTCTTTTCTTCCTCTTCTGTTGAAATTTCTTTTTCATGATCGTCAGAAACATCCTCTTCAATACCGAAATCATCCTCACTATCTTCCAGAGTTGTTTGCACATCACAAGAATCACGAATATGATTAATCTTTGGTTGCCATCGCTTTTCGTCTTCTATCTCTTGTGAAGATGTATTACCATCTTCAAATTCAAAAATCTTAAATTTTTCGCGTCTTTTCTTCTTCCTCCGTTGATACATAATTTTCCTGTGCATTCTCTTCTAAACCATTGGAAGAACATTCACTCTGTATATTTAAATACACAGAAAAAATATTACTAGCAAATGATAATTTGTGAAACTGAAAAAAGTTTCATCCTGATATCTATCATATATTTACACAGCGTGAATCTCGGTGTACTACGAAGCACAATAACAAAAAAAAACGCAAACGCAGACATTTATATTTTGGAACGCAACAAACAGCGGTAGACCCTAGAGAGAAAATCTCAGAAGCAGAAGCGACACAGTTGAGCAGAGACGGTGTCAGCAAGTAGTTAGCAGTTAAGCTAAAAGCAGAACGCAACGCAGCTGTATTGATCCAGAAATAGAAAAGTATCAACGTAAAGTTGGAATACAGTTAAGGAAATTTAATGTAAGTATAGACTTCATAATAAATGAACAAATAAAAGGCAACGTAGAAAATTCGTTACGTCTTTAACAGCATTCGTTCGTTTGATAATTTACATAATTCATTAAGACAGAACTTATCTCAGTTAGGTTATCTTTCAGGATTAAGATCCAAATCAGTCAATGGATTAAAGTACGCAGTTTCGAGCACTGAAGGTAGGAAGATAAGAAATATCTGAAAAGATACTTATTAGCCACAGGAAATCGGGATTCAATTTAAGACTCAAAAGCCTTCTAATTTAGGTGAAGTTCAAAATTATGCAATAGAAACTGAAATATGGCCACGTGAAGCGCAACCAAAATACCGATCATGCATTAAATCTGTACCTCAGGTACGTCCACAAATAACATTTGTACCAAGACCTCAAGCAAATACAACACCGTTTTAATCCAAAACACCGAACCAACATATTCCAAAAAGAACACGTCAAAATCAAATCAGGACAACGAGCGAACAGAAAAAAGAAGAGGAAAATCGGTATCTATAAAAGAATCACCTTTCCCATGTTCTAGAAAATTACTTTTCTTTACTAGAAGACGAAATAATTGGTTTACCCTTCTTACATACTATTATAAAACAAAAAAATACTTACTTTCAGATAAACAAAAATTAACCTTTTACAATGAAGGCGAATACATCGTAAAAGATTACGGCAATATCTTTTAGGAATAGATTTCATCATACCATCTGATTACAAAGCTTTGGTTTGGCATCGCAACGTAAATGACCCTAGTTCAAGATTTCTTCAATTGTGATTACGTCTCAAAGAATATAAGTATGTGGTATTTTATGTCAAAGCAAAAGTAAATAACGCGGGGGATTGTTTATCCAGGTCGTTTTTGCTTCGAGGGAAAACTCAACCAACAACTTAAGAAAATGATTCGGACGTTACAGTACTATTAACTAGTGATTGCAGTAATGATTATAAAAGTGATCAAGAGAACCTATTCGTAAGAAATCCATGATCACTGAACAAAAAACCGTAAAAGAAAGACTCAGAATAGCTAATAGAGAAATAAAAGATCATTCGAAAGAACCTGATGGAAAAATATGTGCAGGTTTGCCCTATCTGTCAATTACAGAAAATTACTAAAATTGCAAACCCAGTCCAATCGATAATACCAGACACACCCATTAACTACAACACAAAATGGCTTATTATATCCATGGTCCCTTATCTTTAACCAAAATTAGAAAAGAAATACGTCTTAATTATCCAAGACATATTGACTAGATATACAGTTCTAGTGCCTATAAAACATGAAACTGTAGGAATAATCATTCAAAACATAACTGACCACTAAGTATAAAATATGTGTAGCACCTAAAACAATATTAACTGATCAAGGAACTAATTCTTATCGGAGCTTATGCAACAATTTGAATAGGCTTTGAAGATAAAGCATAATAAACAACATCGTTTCACCCTCTGGCAAACGGTAATATAGAAACTTTTGTATGTTCACACTGAAAAATACTAGTACAGGGTTCTCAACAATCAAGATTATGTTTGGAAGAGATCCTAATATCCCAACAGCAATAACAAGATCACCAAACCTAACTTATTCTGATTTAATAAAGAAATGGAAAATCAAACATCACAACATCATCAATAAAGATAAAGAAAAAATAGGAGTTGAACAAGAAAAGAGTGAGAACGATTAGATGAAAATTTAGTGAAAAGCCATCCGATTTAGAAAATTGGAGATCAAGTTAAATGGAAGAATAATACAAAATAAACTAAACTCGAGTTCTAAAGGTCCAGGAAATTCACATTAATCCAATGATGCCATTTTATGTTTCAGGAAAATAATGATTCTATTGATTTAAATGGTACTAGAAACAACTGCCCAGATGAACTATACGATACAGGAGATTTATGGAAATATTTGTATTAAGGAAGTAAATAAATGTTAGCTCTATCATAAAAATTGGAAACTAATGATAGGAATTGATTTGGACTCAACCGAAAAAGAATTTTAAGGTATAAAGCAAACGATTAATTCCATAGAAATAAATTAATGTACAGCAAGGTATGAAATAAGGATAATACAAAATAGACGTAACAGAGTAGTAACTAAAACTACAATTTTTAACCTTTAATTCTTCTTGCAGAATTAAGTTCACAGTCTGACATTAACCGTGATGGCGAATGTAATCCCGGCATCTCTCGTTCCGGACCTTCTTATTCTACTGACTGACATCTTTCTTCTGCCAGGTCCCCTCCTCCTGAGGAGCCTCCTCTTCGTGCCAGGTCCAGGTATGCTCCTATTTGGTCTGCTTCTTTTCATAACCCTATATCTCGATGTGGAATCTTGAACTATTTCGGCTTATTCCCCACAGTAACCCCAACCGAGTATATGGACTTCAAAGATACACTTTTCCGCTTGGTAAACCAATTCAGTTGAGATTAGGAAATCATAACTATGTGCCTATGCCAACCCCAGAACAAATTGTGTTGTCAAAATTCGATGGTCACGTTTTTGCAATATTGGAGCAAACTGATTTTTTCATTCCAATATATAATCTTTAGAGAATACGAGCGAAAATAAACATGGACAGTGGTACGGTTACGCAAATGAACCCAGAAGAAGTGAAGGACAGTCCAGTAGGCAAACGTGTTCCTGAATAATTACGTAATAATACGTTCCCATTTCGATTTAAATCAGTGAAATTGACACTATATTTTAATCTATATTTATGTTTGTTACTTTTCACTGAAAAATCAGTGAATTTTAGCAAAGGGTTTGGAAACAATCGTCACTGACCTCAGTCAGCGGCTCACATTACCTCGGGCGTCATATTACCCCATGTGCCACACTGCCTTCAAGGATAACAGCTTTCTGCCTCCATCTCACAAGTGCCTTGTATGACGTTGTAAAATTTTAATAATTTTATAACTCACTAAAATTCATGTAAATTTGCTGAATTTAGTTTTTATTGATTTGTCAGTAACCTCGAAGACTGCCCGGTGTTCCTGGATTGTACTTTTCATCTTATAACCTCTAAATTTAAGTATTGATTCTGTCCATATTTTTATTTATTTATGTAAATGTTCCTGAGATCCTGATACAACGCTGGAAATGTAAGAAACCTATGGATGTTTAATTAAAAGACTTTTCGAAAACCAATATATTTTTGATCAATTCAAAATTTTAATACCACTCTTTGCTGCCAACTTCATATTATGAACGGATACTTCTGATCGTACCCGAAAACTTTGGATAATCTCTTGTGATGTTTTCATGTGATTGCTGCTTTTCTGCCTCTCGACATTTATTTCTCAATTCTTGGGACTCAAGATTTTACCATCTCCTTGGAAGCCTTTATGTGTAATTTTAGCAAGCTAGAAGAAACTCCTCTAGCCGGGGCCCGAAGAATCATCTATACATTCCTGTGTGTTGAAATAGTTCGTCTAATTTTCTTTAAATAACTTTCTTGTTTCATTTTTACAGCCAGCTTGTAGTACGGATTTGGTCGGAGGAGGATCACAATAATTTACCATCTTTTGGATCGAATTGGATTAACTTCGAGTTGCTAGTTCCGAAGTATATTTCCTTTATTTCCTTTTGGTAGTAATGGAATCCTTCCCAGTTATGGCCCTGCCGAAGTCCGAAAATTATTTTGAATTTTGGACCAATCAGAAGTTAGGAACAAAATCATTGAGTTTAAAATAGAAGATAAAAAAACAGAAGATCGTAAAACAGAAGATAGTAAAACAAAATTCAAACAAACTCGTTGCTAGGGCAAACGTATAAATCTAATAAAATTTGGAGATCCTGCCTCTTTTGTCAGCAGTCTTCAAGGAAGAAACATCAAGTATTATTATTTTAGTGTCGTGTATTAATTTTTTTTAAGTTGTGATTTTGTCTCTTTATTTCGTGCGGGATAATTCTGATATTCCTGTCCCTTTGAGTCCTGTATTTGAATTCATCTGGACTGATTTGGTGAGAGAATTATTTGCTAAGTTCATTGGAGGATAAATTCCCTTGAATTGCAACCCTTTCCCTTTTTTTTGGAAAAACTCGCTAATTAATTATTTGATTTTGGGTGTGATCATTGGACTTTTCCTTTATTGGATTACTGTTATTGACCTATTGGTTTAATGTGATATACTTTTTTATTGTGTGTGTCTTTCCCATGTTGTTTTGAACTATCTTCCCCATGCCAGTATTAATTCCCTTTATTAATTTTGTGATTTTACATTGTTATTCATATTACCCTGATTCTTATTTTGACACCTTCTCAAATTTGATTTATATTTTGAACCTTTTGATTTTATAGTTTTGATTTATTTTATTCCCCATATATTATTTTGACCATCCCAATTTTTATCATTGCTTATATATATTCTGGCACGCGGGTATGGCTTGGAGATTACGAATCAGTGATAGCTTCGCACTTCCAGGAGCAGAGATCACAAGGACAATCATTAGAACCAAATATTCTGGGTACAGTCGCCGCAGTTCCTTTATAAGGTCTCGATACCACTCCTCCTTTTCATTCTCCTTGGCTATGATTTTGTAGTCGACCGGAGCCGAGAACTCGATCACGAATTTAGCTGGGAACTTCTTAAAGTAAAATTTGGCAGCGGTGTATTAAAGTGGAAATGATACCGTCCTGGCACGCAAAAATGAAAGACTGTGCCCGAATAAAGTCCGGATGATTTTAGCAAACCAAACGTTAGCTTCTTCGACAAAGACTGATCTTCTACATTTCTTTAAAAGTTCATGTCCACTTTCTTGTCAAGGAGATCTCTTCCATTTGCGATTATATGAGCTGTACCCAGGATAATTCAGTTACAAAGACATTGGAGATTTAGATTCAAGGCCTACATATTGGAAGGCCAAATCTATCGAACGAGACGCTTCTATCTGCTTCGGAGAGCCTCCTTCAATGATGTGTCTTATATCACTCATATCCACGAGCTCAGGGTCCTAGAGAGCGCCATCAATTCTTCCTCTTTTCAGATGAATCTTGGCACACTTGTGCAATCCAAGGACCATGCCAATTTCTCTTGTGTACTCCTCGATGATCCTAAGAACACACTTGCGGTACTCTGCTCCAGAAGCATATGTTTCAGGTCATCCATTTAATTACATGAGTGACATTAGGCTCGCGGTTATTGATCTCGCCACAGAGATACTCAGGAGAATTTCGTAATGTGGGATATAGTGGCACAAGTGTGCTGCAAAAGAGGATGGTGCTCATGATGTCGCCCTGAAAGAAACCCCTCTAGAAGATGATTCTGTTCGTTGTCACATGGTATTTACCAGATGAGATAGTAAGTCTGGTTTTCCAAAGGAGCATAAGTCTCCCTATGCATCTCACAATGTGTGGATGAATCTTCAAGCTTTGCAACAGGCAGATGACAAGTCTGTGGGAGGTTGAATTGAAAGCTTTCTGATAGTTAATCCAAGTCATCGGCAGGCAGCGTTGGTGCAATTCTGCGTCTTCGCAGACGCAATTGTCAATTAGTAAGTTCTCCAGGCAGCCTGCTTCACCTTTTTTTTGAGCCACGTGGTTCGTAATCTCTACTCACAGAGGCTTAATTCTTCGACCTGTCCTGGCATTCAGGGTAGATGGACAAGACGCCTTTCTTCGGTAGGAGTGCAGTACATCCCAACATCAGCCACTGCGAAATGGATGGCTTTGACTTTAAATATAAAGTAAAAATCCGGGTCAGATGGTAATTTGTAAAAGTAAACTTCTTGCAACAGAAAATCTGGATACCATTTGTTCCTCCAGCGAAGAGATTCTGCGTTCCTCTTAGTGCTTTCTTCCCCGTATTAGAAATAAGGAAGAACAGAGATGAATTACATCAAATGTATGTTTTTATCTTAATTATAATTGCACACATTAGATATTAAATATATATTATCAAGTACAGGATTAGGCATTATATTATATCATAAGATCGGAAACAGAAAAAATCGAATTATAGAAGAATGTGACAGCAATCGAACACTAGCACACCTAGATACAAAGGTACATCATAAGGTCGGATAATTTTGTGACAAACCTCGTACGTGCATTATTTAAAAGTAATTTTTAATCTTCAAATAAAAATTCTTTAAATTCTGCAATTGTTATCGTATGCAAATATAGCGTGATTGTATGGAAAATCTTACTTTTCATTTTCTGACAATTATCGAAATCGTTGGTTATCTTTCACGATCAAAACAAGAGAAGCAGGGAAATAAACAGTGACTCCGCCTATTTGAAATGATTTTCTTCATCACTACTCAATGTTTAAAGAAGTCGATATTAAGTATCTCTATAAATCTATTGAAATCCCAAGAATTTCAGTAAAATCATTAAAACTCTATGAAATCCGATCACTTCTGCTTAAATCCTTGAAAATACTTTGAAATTCGGTGAAATCCCGTCAAACTTTTAAATTCTTGAAATTGTATAAAATGTATTAAAATCTTGTAAGAATATTAAGAATTTATTGTAATTCTATTGAAAAACCTAAAACGTAAAAGGTTTATATGAATTGTGACATCATCTTTAACGAATGTGGGCAATACATTTTTTCCCTTGAAACTGACTTATATCAATATCTGAGAAGGACAAGCTTGAAGCCTATACGCAGTGCATTAGATAACGATGCTATAATATATAGACTCCAGTGATACGAACTACAATATTCATCAGTTACACTGTTATCAAAATTTTCCATCAATACTGTAATAAGTTTTTCCTCTGCATACTTGGAAGAAATGAAGATCGTTTGTATTCTGGTTTTAACCTTAGTGGTCATCTTTAATTCTATTGGTAAATATAATTTCTTATGGGCGGTCAAATTTTCAATGTAAAACAGAAATGTTTCATGGTTGCCTCTAAAATAACAAGAAATTTCTGGTCATTTCCTGATTAGCTAACATTTGTCCAGGTCATTAAAATTAAAAAATGTAAACGAATGATAACCGTTTTAATTCTTTCAACATATTGTGTAGAAATTATATTAGCCTTTCCGTGTTGAAATCGGCTTTCTTTAAAACGCAGTAAACATATAAATTTGTGACATCAATTCTAACGAGTTTAGTAAGTCAATTTCTTTCCTTGAAACTGACTTATCTGAATATCTGCGAGAGACAAGCTTGACGCCTACACTTATTCAACTTTATCAAGCCTTATAATTTAAAATTTGAATATTTAATACTTAACTATAAAATCAAAACATTCAAAGCATCCGGAACCGTCTCAACCATCATCTATGTAGTGATTTATGTTTCTGTTAATACAAATTATAATTTGCCTTCCTCTAAAAATTCGATAGGGTTTTTCATATCCTTTTCATTAACGGTAAGCATTTTCCGAAAAATAATTTGATGTTTCTTCGAACTTAAGGTCCTTATCTCGTCTGAAAAGAAATTTTAGATTTTTTACCTGATGATATTCAAAGGAAAAACACTAAGCTATCTTTTGAGTAAAAAGAGCAAAAACAACCCTAAATTTAAAAAAAATATAATTTAATTTTAAGGGGGTTTTGTGGTGCTTAAGATGTAAAGCTTATTTTGCCACACCCTTAAGTGTTCTCTCGCAGTAGTTGATTTCAGACCTTCTGGTGAAACCCGGGTTGTCAACCACTGATCGCGTAATAATTTTATCAGTTTCCACAAAGTGGGTTTCAAGGGTTTGCTAATTGAGCCTAGCTAATGCCGAGAATTAGACAAAGACATGCAGGGATTTTTCGTCATATCTTTACAGAGAGCCCAGTAATCTTTTCTTTAACCGCAGCAACTTAGTTGTTGACATGGATTTTAATGATCTTCACCGCTTCTGGTAGGATGACCCCTGGGGAGCCGCCCTTCTTTGGGGGTGGGTTGGATGAGGGCCCTGAATTGGAGTCCTCGTTAGGAGACCTTCTTTGTGACTGTTACATGTCAGCCTCGACTGAGGAGGCACGTCGGGGTGTTCAAGGATTTCGTAAACCTGTTGCCATTCAGCCCTTGACACTGCGGTATTCCAGGGATCTTTGCTATCACACCCTGGAAGAACCGCTCCTTAGTTTGAGTCCCGCAAACGAGAGTCCGTCAGTACTCCAGAGCAGCCACATTTCGCGATGCATTCTCTGGTTCACTATCTTCAGGTCTCTAGTTCGATTAGACCCTTAAGCCCTCCAGACAGCTACAAGGTCACGCAATGCCTAGCAAGAGAACTTTACACAAAACGAATAAGGCAACTTCGCATTTTTAACCTTGTCTCGATAACCTTCGGCTCGTAAAGGCTCATTTTTATTTACTTTTGTTTGACTTGGAACAGCTGACACGTGATCTGGTAGATTATGACAGAATTTTTCTCCTAACATCGGTGGAACTTTCGCCGAAATACGTTCAATTTTAAACTATTTCATAATTTTCCTGCAACATATTTTATAGTTCCTATTTTCTGTGATACTCTTAAATAAATGTAATCCATTATTTTTCCTTGCAGAGTTAAGTACGCAGTCCGAATGTAACCGTAATGGCAAACGTAATTCTGGTATTTCTCTTTGTGAACCCTCTTATTCTCGTCAAAGACGTGATTTTCCTGCGAGATCTCACTCCACTGAGGAGCCTCCTCTTCGTGTTAGGTCCAAGTCTCCTCCTCTCTGGTCCGCTTCCACAGATAACCTTATATCTCGACGTGGACAACTTGAACTGTATCGGCTCATTCCCCACAGTAATCCGAGACGAGTATATGGACTTCGAAGATACACTTTTCCGGCTAATAAACCAATTCAATTGAGATTTGGAGATAATACTTATAGGCGAATGCCAACCCAAGAACAAATTGTAGTATCAACATTCGATGGTAACGCTCTTGCAATATTGGAAAAAAATAATGTTCTCATTGCTATTTATAATAGTAGTAGACATCGAGCAAAAATAAACATAGAGAGTGGCATAGTTAAAGAAATGAAACCAAAAGAAGTCAAGGACTGTCCAGTAGGCAGACGCATTCCAATTCTAATGAATTACGTAGTACAACGTGAACATATCGATTTAAATCACTGAAATTGTCACTATGTCACAAATTCAATCGGCGACTCAAAATCACTGATTTTTCAGTGATTCGAATATTACTGCTTCATTTAGTGCCCAGTGCAGGTAATGCAGTCAGATGTTGGCGCTTCACGATAGCAAACGACAAATCGCGCAATTTGTTCCGATAAAAATTATTCATTGTATGATTCAGTGGTTGAAGAAAAATATCAATTAAAAGAATGCAATTGTGTCTAATTATACTGTAGGAGGACTTGATTAACATTTGCCACTTTATGTGAACGATGCAGTGACGGCGTTATTTGGCACATTTTTAGGTCGTATTAGTTACCTACGTGATTATTATCCGCTTTATTTGCATGTGTGAACTTCTGTATTATTATCTAGCATAATAAGTAAATTAGTATAAATTTCAATATATTTTTAAAATATCTTAGTGAAATAAACGAGTTTCCTTTCGGAAGAATTTGTACAACAGATAGAATTAATTTATTTCCAACCCTGCCAAGAAATTTTATACAGTTTCCAAAGTGATAACAGTTTTTGGGTCTACTGATCCTAGAAATATCGATCGCAATTGATTTTAAGAGACGTTCGAAATATTTGTTCATCCCTCTACTATGAAACATTGGTTTAAAAAAAAACAACGATATCTTCATTTCTTTTTAACCAATAGCCTTTGTTTAGTTCTTAGAACTTCTTATGGGTTTGCTAGTGAGGTGCCGCATCTAGAATTATAATCTTTTTGGCTGTGAGACTGAAGTGAAGGCTGTCTCGCCAGATTGCGCCACAGATTTTCTGATTCGCATCCAGAACCACAAGCCTGGATACATTTTCATTGTACAAAGTTTCTTGGCGACTTGGATATGAAGTACCAATAATTGTCCGCTATGGGACCCCACATCAACTTCAACACAAGCACATTTCAAAACACATTTATGAACAAATTAGACAACCGTCAATATGCTTCACGTTTATTTTGCATTCTAGTATGTGTATTACATCGTTGATAAAGCATTCGCTTTTGTTGTCATTGACGTGGCGCCCCCAGCGGACATTTACTCGCGATTCGTACCCAAGTTGCCAAAAATCGTTGTCCTACGAAAATTTGTTGATTCTTTGGGGATCTGTTCTTATCCTGTGTGTTTGAAATTGCTATTTCAAAGTGAGATAGATATACTTTATGACAGCCAAACACTTTGAATGCGTTTCCCCATTTAATATAATCATTATAATTCAAATTATATTCCGAGTATTAAAATTCCTTTACTTCTATTTCTTCTTACAGAATTAATAAGTTGAACGCAGACGACTTTTAGGGAATTATTTCCTAGATCAAATCGAGTTTTGATTTGTATTCTAAAGTCGGATCAAAATGTTACAATCGATTGAAATCACATTGAAAACTCATTGTATTATAGTCATTAACACAGAAAAAACAAAAGATAAAATGTGTTGCAGATGAATTTTGGAGCGGTTAAGAATTGAATGTATTTTGGCGAAAGTTTTAACAAGTTTGGGAGAATGATTCTAACTTCATCTACTGCGTCACTTTGTCAGTTGTGACAAGCAAAACAATAGCGAGCAAAGTGTAGTAAAATGTAGAATCAGTAACAAAAAAGTACATAAAACACTGCTCTTGCTTATAAATCTTTTCTGAAATAGCTAAGACTATTGTAAATAACGAACTACAACTTATTTTACATTACTTAATAACAAGCAACTGATACACTTGGAATTGCCATTTAGCTCTAATTTAATAAACTAAAACGACTTTAAGAATAAAAGTGAACCCATTATGAGGCGCAGGTTGACCGAATCAAGATAAAAAACGCTAAATTATCTTTGTTACGTATGAAGTTTAACAGACAAGGTTAATTTCTTTTACGGCATCACAGAAATTTTAAATCCTTTTCTAAAACCTCATTGTTTTCAAGTCAACGTCATCAGTCATGTGCTTTCGTCATCCACTAAATCGAATTCAACTTCAGGGATGTGGATTTCAACTTTTTGGACTTCCGAATTCTCTATTCCAAGTTCGACTTGAACTGCCGTTGCGTGAAGCGCAGGTTGAATTGGTACTTCCGGTAGATTTGTTTCAAATTTCTTTGCGACGCATCTTACTTTTTTCGGTTTCAGAATTCGCTTTCTCACAACTGGTTTCGCATCAACTTTCGGCGCGTGAATTTTTGATTGCTTCGGTTCGGTTGTGGTCGAAGGTCTCTTGTCTTTACGAATGGTTTTTAAGAAACACTGGTAAGCAAGCCTAACAGGTAAACACACTCGAGTGTAATTTTTGGGCACAATACGCCCTTTAAAAACTATGTTCACATAAGTTAAAAAATGTTGCGCATACAGTTCGACGCAGATTACATGCAAGTACATTTTTCATGTACTCTCATCAAAATCATTTAAATTTTGCTTTTTATACGAGACGTATACAAGCCCTGGATTCCAGCCTTGATTTTTTGTCTGATTCGACTAATGTTTCTGTCGACGGTACTGTAAAATCCTGTACACTTGCGCCGGAATTGATATCTTCTGCCGTTTCCGCAAAAAAACGTTCTTTTGCACAATTTACATTGGATACATTTGACGTTAATGGAACACTAGAATATTTCTCACAATTCAAACTCGAAACACGTGACGTTGACGAAACACTAGATTTATCGCAATTTACACTGGAAGCATTTGACCTTGACGGAACACTATGATCACTGCTGGACTCATCGTATCTAACAGGGGAGTTTTTCCTGCAAAAATTACTTTCTGGAGACTGATGCACCAGGTGTAGGTTAGGTTCTGTAAATTCAGATTCCTCGAGGCTTTAACCCACTCAGATCCAGTACTTTCACATTTCGGATACTGTTGGTACTTTTCGCGGTGAGTTGATGGACAGTTTAGAACTGAACACCTTTGTTGGTCACTTAATTTTCCCATTTTGGACAGCACAAACGAACAAAAAATTTCACAATTTGACAACGAAGAGACAACGAAGGAGTAAGAGAGATAGATTATACGTGGACCCCTCAGCGACGTGTAGCCGGGAAAGACCTACAGAGCCATCTAACGAGCCCTCAAAACAGGACCAGAATATGTGCCGTCGCGTTTGCCTATACTAGTGACCACAGCCTACCGGGTTGCCTGCTGCAATCACCTTCCAAGTTCTTGGAATGTTTCCTCTATTCACCAGCTTTCTGGTAGGCTCCTAAATGTATCCCTCGTGACTCATCCTCCGGTCAGAATCCGGAGAGTCAGCACGACGACGAAGAACCAATTACTTTGGAAACAGTTTATTTTAGTTTTAATAAAAGCATATCCTTGAGTAGCCGTCTAATTTATTTTACATTTTTTCTTCTGTTGCGGATTATATCTATTGATCAATCGAAATGAATTAAACGTGCTTATACGGTTTTGGAGTTTGCTGAATAAAATTTCTCTTTCGACCATTAAGGATATGACTGGTACTAACATATTGACGGTAATGTTTTCAAAGTTTTAGAGCACATGTGTCCTTAATCAGCTGGTCACCACTATATATCCTATTAAGAGATTTGAATCCATCCACTGATCACCAGGAAGGTGATTCTTTTACTCCATGTACCCCTCCAAAGAAAAAGTGGTTAAATCTAATGCTTATTGAAGAAAGAAAAGAGTGGAGTGCTGAGCAATTATACGACAACCACTACAAGAATTTTGAAGAATTAATTAAACAACTCCTGTGGTTCTAGTGGATGAACTCAATAAAGGTGGAAGAGTCATTTTCGGTACGCATTACCTCCTCACGATACAGAAATTTTATTTAGTGACTTTGATTTAATAACCCATTAATTTTAAACAAATAATTTTTTACCAAAACCGATTTCAACTCTTGACGTCCAAAAAGAAATCCACGTGCTTCAATTGAAATTTTCCCATGGGAAAAATGTACTGAAAAACTGCTCAAAACATGCAGCAGAGACGAAATTCCGACATCTGATGGTCGTCAAAGCATAGTTTGGGCATTTGCTGTGTATCTTGTGGATTCAATAAAAGACACTACGAGGAGTGCTGCAAAAGAAGTCTTTCAACAAATTATGAGACGGTATCCTGCTTCATTCCAGCTGCAGACGAGGTAGAATCTGTAAAACCATGTGTGATGAGGCCTCAAAAGTTGCAGCTGATCGAGATGAGGTCTTAATAAGGGATAATCCATCAGAAACACTTCATTTATCAAGAGCCGATATTAATAGCCAGCAAGATTTGATCTTGTGCACTTTAAATGAATAGCCATCATTGAATGAAACAAATTATTGTATTCAGAATGCATCCAGTGTACTCTGAAAGGATGTTGATGAAATTTGGAACGAAAATTTGTCGCTGCATTCAGCTATTCATACCTTTATGATTTTGCATTACAGTAAGCACATAAAGTGTAAAAAGACAACAAATGATGTTGTAAAAAGAATTAAAAATCTAAGAAAAGACTTGAAAGAATCAAAAGAAGCATCTGAATTATTGCGTGCAGATAAACCACTAATTTTAACAGTATTTTTCCTACTGAAGAATTACTTTGGTGAAGAAAAAAACCTGCAAGGGAATTCGCATTTGTAAATAAAAATCAAGAACGTATCTTTCGCATGTTCGGAGCATGCAAAATTCCACTTTTTCTGTGTAATCTCGCTT
>CAKNWW010347933.1:0-24989 GCA_932074435.1 Andricus kollari | reverse complement strand
GTAACTTTTTTGTTAAAAATCTTATTTTGGTTCGAAAATTCAATTATTTGTAGAAAATACATGTTTTTTGTTCAAAAGTTTATATCTTCGTATGTATTCTATTTTTTAGTCAAAAATGCCACTGTTTGGTTGAAAATTCAAATACATGGTTAAAAATTGAACTGTTTATTTATTAAATTGGCTACGTAGTAAAAAATTAACATTTTTATTGAAGATTTATACAATCGGTTTAAAAATTCAACTGCTTTGTGGAAAATTCGTCTGTTTTGTTGAAAATTCGTCTTATTGAATAGAATAATTAATATATTTCTTTTAATTCATCTTTTGGTTGAAAACTTTTTTTTTGAAATTTTATCTATTTGTTAGACAATTCAACTATTTCCCGTTGGGGGGAAAATACAACTTTTTTGTACAAAATTCACGTATTTTATTGAAGATTCGTCTTTCTGGATGAAAAATTAATATTCTTCATTTAAAATAGATCCGATTGGCTGTGGATTCAAGTATTATGTTGCTAATTCTTCTTTTTTTATTCAATTTAACTGCTGCAAAATTAGCTTTTTTTTGTTAAAAATAATGAAAATGTGTCTATTCTATTTTTGGTTGAATTTTTTGAAAATTTAGGCATTAAGTTGAAAATTCAACTACGTAGAAAATTCACTTTTTGGTGAAAATTCATAGTGTCGGGTGAAAATTCAACTTTTGTGTGCAAAATTCATTTATTTTGTTGAAAATTCGTCGTTTTGAGCAAAACATTAAATCTTCTGATTAAAAAAATCATCATCTTTGTTGAGAAATTGAAAATGAGTTTTTTAAATATTAATTTCTTAAACTGAAAATGTGACAATTCCATATTTTAATAAAAATTTATATTCTTAATTGAAAATTTTAATATTTGGTTAAAAATTCATCTCTCTTGACTAGAAATTACAGTCTTGCTGAAAATTCATCATTGTAGTTTTAAAATGCAACCATTTTGTAAAAAATTTAATCACTTTGTTGAAAATCAAACTATTTTTTTAAGGCCTTCCAGAATTTCAGGATTTCCAACATTTGAAGAAAACTATATTAATTAGATAATGCTTCTTTCATATAAATCATAAATGACCATTTTTACTGTGAAAGTGGCACATTTAAAATGTTGTAATTTTTAGTTTAAATGATTCGAAATTAGAAAACTTCTGTAACAGGCTTTTCTGAATTGTCAATGGAATTTCGTAATTTTTCTGTGGTATTATTTTTAAAGTGAAGAAGCGAACGTTAAGTACATTAAGCGTGCAAATAATCTTATTTTTTTACTTTGAAGTCACGTAGCCTGTTTACAAGTTTTACGATATCACCTTCTGGCCGCGTCTCCTTAAGAAGGCCGTGTAATTATTTCATATTTCAAAGTCCACACATTAAAAATTGCTTTATCCTTCAGGGTTTACTTTGAAGGTGTTCAAACTCAAATCTCTTGCCTTACTGCATACATTTTCCAATTAGAAATTATTACATTCTCATCAAAGAAGATATTAGATTTGTGTAAAATGTGACCCCCCCCCCCTTTTGTAAAATTTTTCACGTTTTGAGAACTTCTGAACCCAAAAGACAGGTCTTTGCAAATGTGTATGCTTGGCTCTGCGTGTGTGCATGAGAGGACGAGAATTCAATTTCGATGAAAAATAAATGACCAAAGTTAAAGCGCTCACAAAATTTCAAAAAAATAATGAAAATGAAGTTTTTGAGCCAAACAATGCACGATATGAAAAAAGTCTTGATAAGAAAACGTTTCCCTTTGAACACCCTACAAAAATGTCCTATACTACTTCTTTTACCGCCTATAAGTACTGAGAAAGTCAGAAAAAACGGTTTCTCTTGCCCATCTGCACTCAACGCCTAACTGAGCTGGGCTGCGGTGTCATTAATAATTAAAGTTGACGCAAATTTGAGTGGCATAACGACGTACAGACGTGGAGCCATTTAAATTCAAAAACAGCAGCGATCGTTTCCTATCGTGAAGGATGTGTCGATTCTGCAAATCAGCTTAGTACACCCAGAATGTGTGAACTTGACAAGTTCCAGCCTATCCCAAAAACGAGACATCTAATCCTCGCCCGCTCCTTCCTTCTATCTGGCGAATAAAGTGTGGCGGTAGCTTTAAGTTAGGGAAGTCTGTTTTCTATTCTATATTCCTTCAATTTAAAAAGAATCAATTAAAAACACTTTGAATTAATAAAATGGTAATCACAATCCCACAAAATTGAACAAATTAGTAAAATTAATTTGGCAGCTTGAACCTCCGGTACATTAGAGTAGTAAGAGCTCTTTCACAGGTTCTTAATATTAAAAATTATCATCTCGTACGTAACAAGCTGACGGCGGCAGTGGTGAGATAGGATTAAACCCCTTTTTCACCCCTGTGACGTTACCGTTCACTCGGAAGTTTACATCTCATCCCTCATTTTGACGGAAACAACATCCCCTTGAAAGAGTTTTCGCAGGACATAGTTAATGGGGCCGTCTACATGACGTGAGATAATTGAGCTCGGTTAGCGATTTTTATGATATAATGCAGTGGCCGTTAAGCAGGGCAACGCATGCTTTGCAAGAAAAATACACGAACCATCACATTAAAGGCACACACAATTCGGTGCAAGTTAAGAAAATCGAACTAATGATTCAGCCATTTAAGTTCACAGTCTTGAAAGCTTTCATTCGCGGATCTCTGGACGAAATGGCGACCTTCGTGGATACGAGTCGATTAACGGACTTAGCGGAAGCATACCAGTATTTTTCACATGTCGAAAAAGTGAAGAAGTATATGTCCACATCAAAGATATTGGTCTTCCCCTGTAGGGTAGCACAACAACCCTCTTTGGATGTGATGAATCAAACGAACAAGGCGAAAGGAGTCAGACCTCCTAGCCCATGGCCTCACTTTAAGAAAAAGTCTTTCCACCCCAAACAGAAATGTATTCTCAATGTACCTGGCATAAATAATGCGATGTTGAATTGGGTATAACCTTCGCCAATGTTCCAGCAAAACCCTGAATACCATCTTGGCTATCCATGTCCGCCTTTTCTATACCCAGAGTATAATTTTTCATATATATATATATATATATTACCCCTACTTGAAGTATGCGGATTCTGAAACAAATATAAAGGTCGCAAATTTACCACGGAGCATCGCCGGTGCCTTCTAGCAGCAAGGACCAGAACAACTTGAACTACAATCTAGCCCATCAGCAGGACGCCCCGAGAAGCTTCAAGTCTCTCGAGGGTCCACGAACTGTGAAGGATCTGGTGAACTCCACAGGTTGCTCCTAACCGGAATCAACTAGAAGTAGTCCCCAGTAGGCATGCTGATTGCAACGGTATTTCGCAATCTGAAGGAATCCTTCCTGGTCGATCCAGGATCAAGGGTCAGCATGATAAAACTCCAAGCGTTACAAGAAGAAATCGTGATTACACCGAACAAACTTACTGCAATGTGTGGAATGATCTCTACGGATATAATTCTGGGCCGATCCTTTCTCCGATAGGAACAATTCAAATGCCCTTTAAACACAACACTATTGTCGCTGTCTCTAACCCAGTAACACCAATTCCGTTTGTAGAAGAAGAATCCTAGGAAGAAAAAAGAAGATCAAAATAGGAAATTAAACCGTTTGTTCGCATATTAGGGATTTAACTACGCATTCCTCATGCAATCGCGCAAGATATATCAAATTCCAAAATAAGAGAGGTACCTATGCCGTATCAAGACTCTGGACGGAATATATTTTGGCGAAGCTGCAGGCACAAATACAAACAGGAATTGTCAGGTATTAGCAATCAACACAACTGAAAAGGTAGTCGCGCTAGCCCTTCCCCCTCATGGAACCATCCCCGTTGAATACTGTAATATTCAAACGGAAGGATCTCCCAATTCACAGCTAACGGAATCGGATGGAGATGTCGCTAAGAAAGAGAAAACCCGCGCGGAGTGCGTGTTTAATAGCTTATACCTCTCTCATTCAAATGATGAACAAAAAGAATATGTTGCCCAATGAAAAAATGAATTTCCTGTAATATTCCATTTGAATGTCGAGAAATTATCAGCAATCCACTTGGTTCAACACCGAAACTCAAGAGCGCAATTATCGGACCAGCAAAATCACCCTATGCCTCCTAGACTACCTATATCACCCTATAACTGATGCGTCAGAACAAAAATAATACAGGGTTGTCATCGATTATAGGGCGCTCAACGAAAAATTCATACGGGATGTATACCCCTTGCTCAATATTACAGAAATACTGGACAATCTGAAGAAGGCACAGTACCTCTCTGTCTTTGATTTGGCAAGCGGATATCACCAAGTTTAAAAATGCACCCCAACGATCGAGAAAAGCGACCTTATCTAGGCCTGAAGGTCATTTTGAGTACCTCCGAATGCCAAAGTGCATCAAAAATGCCCAGTCAACTTAGCCACGTCTAATAAGCGAAAAATCAATCAACCTCCGCGATGCCCCTCAACCCCCCCCCCCCCCACCCCGAAATCCAGTTTCCAATCTCCACATTCTATAGAGTTTATTTATGAGCAAACTCTACATTTAGACCTGATAAAATACGACCTGTCGTTGGACACAATAACAAGAAGATTACCATCATGAAATTAATGCTTGTAAGCATTTAGTGATCAGAAGGCGTTCCGCAAAAATCATTGAGCCCTTACTCGTGGGTCTCATATTGGATTAGGCTTGTTAACAATGCTGTGATTAATTACCTACTTCTTTCTCTCTCAAATTTTAATAGTTATATTGGAGTATGTCACTTCTATTAGCAAGAAGGGATCTAAGAAGTACAGTATTAGTGACGTCAAACAAATTACTCTAAATTTCGAAGAATTCTGACCTCGGAAAAAACTATGAATATGAGCTGGAACCCGAAAATATCCTTAAGAGCCACTAATAGGAATTCAAATCAATTCCTTTGCACGGAAATCATCCAGCGGGCTCCTAAAAAAGCAGCCAATATATCAAAAGTATCGGAGATGCCTCTTCCCAAAGTACAGCTACAGGTGCAAACGCTTTAACCCATGTGAAGTGATTAGTTATTGTGAGTGATACCTATATAAACAAAAGAGGAACTAGGATGGGAAAGGGCTGTTTATTTTTAGCCCGTTATCAAGGTAAATAACAAAAATTTCCAGGGTGCGTTTGCCACGCACCATCCTGGTAGGATAATTTTCTTATCTCCCAGCGTCCTTCCTATGTGAGAAACTGCTTTATTTGGACAGCTGATCTGACCTATAATAATTAACCCTTGATAACAATATTTGAATTGCCGTTGCCTAATTAACAATTTTTTACTATTACGAAATATTTTAAACAGTAGGAACTCTTGATAATTGAAAGTTATAAACTACGGAAATAAATAAACTAAATTGGTAACAATTAATAATTGTCAGTCAATCAATATCAAATTATAATTTAAACATATTAAATGAGAGGAATCAAAGGCGTGTTTGAGTCACCCTATGACAGTCAGCATTTTTTAGAAGTCAGCGATTCCTAATATAGCTTCTTTCCATTCTTCCTTTCAGAATTGCCGCTTAAAAATGAAGATCCACACTTGAAATTCTCATCACAGTTCTCTAGTACTTCATGCACCGACAAGATGAACTAGGAACGACCTTTTTAAACGGTAGTCCGACCCACCCATTATTTTTTATGACCTAATTTGACAAATTTAATAGACTTGCACAGACAGATTCATGGACGGGCCTATTGCACTTTTCGATCTTCAGTCGGCGGAAGACAGAGTGCGAATTTAAGTCAAATAACGGCGTACATACGTGTAGCCATTTAAATTCTTAACCAACAATCATCGGTTTCCACCGTCCAGGATGTTTAGATTTTGCTAATCAGCTTAATGAACCCAGATTAAAAACAGCGAATTGGTCCCAGTGCAGTTGTCAACCAAGTTAAACAATCTAGGGAAAGGTGTGAACCTGACAAGTTACTTCCTCTCCCAAAAACGAGAAATCTAATCCTTGCCCACTCCTTCCTTTTCCCTGGCGGATGAAGTGTTGCAGTAGCTAAAAGTTAGAGCAAGTAGAATATGAAACCACTTATGTTTTCTTGAATAATTTGGAACTTTACTATATGTTTTCTATCCCATTTTTTTTAAATTTAAGTGCATTAGAATAAAACCGATAATCAGTGCGTGAGTTATTTAAAAGACAACATTTTTTATCATTGATATTTAACAATAACAGGACAGCCGAAAAAGGAAACATCTTGAATTAATAAGATGGTAATCACGATCCCACAAAATTGAACAAATCAATAACATTAATTTGACAGCTTGAACGGCTGGTACATCATAGGAATGAGAGATCTTTAACAGGTTTTCAATTTTTTAAATCATAATGTCTAACGCAAGAGTTCGTTATTCACATTGATATTAAATTTTTTTAAATAGCAATTCAAATGAAAATCCAAAGAAGAAAATGCAATGATGTTTCAATGTTTTAATATAATTTTGATCCACCTTAAGGCTACAAGATATTCCTTCATTTCATCTGAAGTCATATTCTCAACATCACCACTTATCATATTTATTTTCATCTTCAACTAAATTCTATCTGTCATATATTTCACGCAGAATCCCAGTATACTTCAGTATTTCAAAAGCGTTTGCCATTGGAAGTCCATTCGGGCTCTAGTGAATCGTGATTTGCAAAAGCTTTAAGAAAACTGTTTGGCAAGATTGGGTGATTTTTGCCTACTGGACAACACGTTATTTCATCTGCAGTCAAATTATCAACTGCGCCGCTTATTATATTTATCTTTATTCGCAAATTATTTTCATTTGTCCTATAAATTCCATGAAGAGTCCCACTATAATCCAATATTGCAAAAACATCACCACTGGTCGTTGATAATACAATATATTCTTGGTTTGGCCCAAGCATATAGTTCGTATGATATATTCGCATTCTAATTGTTTCATAAGCAGGAAAAACGTATCTTCGAAATTCAAATTGCTGTTTCTGGCTTGTGCAAGTAATAAGCCGAACATAGCCAAGTTGTTCTATTGCACATCCAAGTACTTGAACAGAAAGAGGCATTCCCGGAGAGGACCTGGACCTCGCATGAAGAAGAGGCTCCTGAGGTAATGTTCGTTCAGGTGAATGCTGTCTGTCAGAAGGAGAAGAGCCAGGGTTACGTTCGCTATTGGTATTCGTTTGTGACTGTAGTGAATCGAAATTTGCAGAACCTTTAATAAAATTGTAAGGGAAGATTGGTTGACGTCTGCCTACTGGACAGTCTCGAATTTCATCTGGAGTCAAAATATCAACTTCGCCGCTTATCATATTTACTTTGATTCTCGATCTAGCTCTATTTGTCGTAAAAATTGATCTAAGAAACCCGATATACTCTAATATTGCAAAAATGTCACCATTTGATGTTGATAACACAATATGTTCTTGGTTTGGCACGGGAATAAAGCTATTTTCTGGTCGCACTCTAATTGGTTTATCAGCAGGAAAAACGTATCTTCGAAATTCGAATCGTTGGTTCAGATTTGTGTGTGGAATAAGCCGAATGTATCCAAGTTGTCCAAGTGCATATCCAAGTACTTTATGTGAAGGCGGCCACCCAGGCGGCAATCTGGCTTCGGCATGATGAGGAAGCTCCTGAGGAGAAGTTCGGTCAGGTGAATCCTGTCTGTCGGAAGAAGAAGAACCAGGATTACGTTCAATATGAGAATTACATTCGGACCTCAGTGAATTGCTATTTGCTGAAATTTTTATAAATTTTTTGGCGAAGATTGGTTGACGGTTGCCCACTGGAGAATCTCGCATTTCATCTGGAGTCAAAAAATCAACTGCGCCGCTTATCATATTCACTTTAATTCTTCGTTTAGGTTTATGTGTCGTATATATTCCACGAAGAATCCCGCTATACTCTAATATTGCAAAAATGTCACCATTGGGTGCTGATAATACAATATGTTCTAGGTTGGGCACGGGAACATAGGTATTTTCTTCTGTTCGCAATCTGATTGGATAACCAGCAGGAAAAACGTATCTTCGAAATTCGAATCGTAGATTATGATTTTCGCGCGGGATGAGACGAATGTATCCAAGTTGTCCGAGTGCATATCCAAGGACTTTAGGAGAAGGAGGCGACCTGGCTTCGGTATGAAGAGGAGGCTCCTGAGGAGAAGTCCGGTCAGGTGAATATTGTCTGTCAGAAGAAGAGGAACCAGGTTTACGTTCGCTATTAGGATTCCATTCGGACTGTAGTGAATCGTTATTTGCTGAAGTTTTAATAAAATTTTTGGGGAAGATGGGGTATTTTTTGCTCACTGGACAATCTCTCATTTCCTCTGGGGTCAAATTATCAACTGCTCCGCTTATCATATTCACTTTTATTCTCGACTTAGCTTTATGTGTCGTATATAGTCCACGAAGAATCCCGCTGTACTCTAATATGGCAAAAATGTCACCATTGGGTGCTGATAATACGATGTGTTCTTCGTTTGACACGAGAATATGGCTCGCTCCTTGTCGCAATCTAATTGGATAACCAGCAGGAAAAACGTATCTTCGAAATTCGAATTGTAGATGCTGATTTGTGCGGGGGATCAGCCGAATGTATCCAAGTTGTCCAAGTGTGTATCCAAGTACTTTAGGAGAAGGAAGCCTACCAGGAGGCGACCTGTCCCTGGCACGAAGAGGATGCTCCTCAGGAGCCTGAGGTACACGACGAGAAGGAGAATAGCGACAGTGGACCGGGCGGGGAGTATCAAGGCCATCTCTGCCTGACTGGGAACTTAGTTCTGCGAAAAGAAATAGAGGATTCATGTTTCTTGTTGAACAAACTTCAAAAAAACCTTGATACTTTATTCTCGTTTTTGGTATAAAATACTTTAAAATCATAAATAAAGGATTTCGTCATGAAAAGTTGTGCCATAAAAATGTCAAGTTCAAAATGATTGAGGCTCACTGTGTTTGAATTTAACATAATTCATGGAATTCCTCTAAATAGATTTAAATTCCAAAGAATAGACATGTCCGATTTTTAATGCATGTTAGTCCGATAATGCATGTTAGTCCGATTATTAATGCATGTTAGTCACTTCTAGATAATTTCAGTATCATTTGGGTTTGAAATTATTATGATTTCAAAGAACTGTATTCAAAAACGAAATCTGATTTGCAAATAACTTCTTTTCTTCAAACTGCAACCATTTCGTGAAAAAATGAACTGGAATAAATTTGTCTTTGTAGGTTGAAATTTCAGCTATTTGGTTAAACCTTAAAAAAGACAGAAATAGCAATGCCAGATCATCAATTTATATAAAAGATACTAAAATTTCTATAAAAATTCTAATAACTAAAAACTAAATAAAAAGAAATTAAAAATTATTATAAATCACTAAAATTGGAAATGTTACATACTGCTATTGATAATTAATTGAATTTAAGTAAAAAATTACAATGGTATAAAGAATTAAGTGAAAAATTCATCAATTTGAGAAATAAAATTAATAATTTAGAAGATCAAATGTTAGTAATATATGTTACCTATTGTTGTAAATTTGAAAAATAGAGAAATTTGGGTCAATTTGCTTTACGTTTTTTTCCAAAATAAATTAACAGTCAGATGATTTTTGGATAGTTATTTCAGAAGTATTTAAAAAAATTCTTAACTTTTTAAAATAAAAGTTGCTACAATTTCGAAAGATTTCAAAAGATTGTACAGAAATTTCAAGATTTCACATAGGTTTTGCATACTTTAAAAGACTTCAAGGAATTCACAAACATTTCCAAATATCTCACAGATTTCACAAACATTTCAAAAATTTTAATATCTGTTAAGTTCTGTAAACTACAAATGACTTGAAAATATACCTATCATTCTACATTTCTGTTTCATATATTCTGTTGCTGTATTTGGCGAAATAAATTATTAATAAGAACAAAGCAAAATACTAAAAGAGTGAACGTAAATCTTTGAAAAAGTCGTAATATAGTAGTGTTAGATATCAAATAATCAGTAATGGACAATCACGTACAATATGTAATCGGATTTCGACTTTAACTATTCATAAAAGAAGGCTGATTAGCATTAGCGCGTCAGAGCGGAAGAAGAACGCTCCCGCGAGCTGTCCGCTCTGCTAGCGCACGTATGTCGTATTCCTCGGAAATCTGACGCGAGAACGACGAAGGACGCGACGAGATGAGGAAAAATGAGACAAGGCAAAATGACACGTGGAATACCGAGACAACAGGTATTTCTCGTCTCGTTCCGTCTCGTTCCTCAGGACTTCTCGCTCGGCGGGAACACTACTATGACGTCGTAATTTATGATGACATAAATATACAAATGACCATTATATGAATATAAATTGGAAAGTGGAACTTTTTGTTCGATCCACAGGCCTGAGAAATGGCCGTATTCACGCATGTATTAAATGAAATATAATAAAAATCAGAGATATATTATGATAGTATATTCACCTATAGAATTACAGATGACCACCAGCGTGAAAACGAAAGTATAGACCATCCTCATTTTCGCAATGTAGAGGAAAAACTGATCAATGGTTCAGTGAATAAGTGGTTTAACAAATGTAACTAAAGAATATTCGATTGCATCATCAGAGTAAAAATATATACGTAAGTAGTCGTTATCTCACATATATGTGAGATGACGACGCTATTAGTTTCAAGATTGTCCTTCGGAGATAGAGCTATTAAATTTGCTTGTCAAATGAGAGGTATTGGTTTCTATTGGTTATGAAATATGTATGTACCAAAACTACAAATTTTTAAACAGAAAGTTTTTTGAATAATTTAAAACTACAGAGAAAAGTAAATGTGAAATAAAGAACAAACAATAACATGATAAAATACGGGTGGTTTATTTTCTACTCTCCAAATCAAATCAAAGCTTCTAACCAAAAAAGAATAAGCTCTTACTGTTTTTAAGATTTTTAACAAGAAGTATGAAAAATTATACACGTAAGTAGTGTGAGCATAGGGCAATAACCTACTGTAACACATACGATCTCAAAAGAGGCTTACCTTAGTTTACTTTTAAAATAAAACCACTATGGACTTCATTTTAGTAAAAATCCTTTTCAAACATAAAAATGTGCTTTTTTTTAAGAAAATGGTGCACAGTATGTAAACATATTGAAAACTAACCTTTTTTGGTAGTAAACTAATCTATTTGACTAAAAAATCGAATACACGGTCAACAGTTTAACTAATTTGTTGAAATTGCATTTCATCAATTGTGTAGAAAATGCTTGTTTTTTCAAATCGATTACTTTGGACAAATAAATTTTGAAGAACACGAAAAAAATATGCCTTGGTCCAGAGTTGAACCAAAGTAATCGTTTTAATATCGTAATGTATATTAATTAAAAATTTAAAAACTCGGACGTTAACATCTATTAATGGTAAAACATCTTCCAAATATTAATTAGATTAAAACTAGTTTGTTCAAAAATAGTACATCTGTTGCAGTGAAGAAATATGTATAGTACTTCCCTGTTAAAAAGTTGACATGGAGACCAGAAAAATATCTGCTGATGTCTCGGTGGCGTAATTGGATAACGCTCCACTCATGCATAGTGTCGTTCCCGGTTCAAATCCGGTCTGAGGAAGATTTTTTCTTGTTCTTCAAGATTCGTTTGTCCGAAGTGATCATTTGAATATCGAAATTTTTAATAATTACAAATTTTAAATAATGTAAAAAGTATTTAAAACTTCTAAATCAATAAATAATAATAATTAATGTCTAAGAAATTGAAAACAAAAAATGTTTGTAGCACGAGTTTTACATTACAGTATACATCTATTTTGGACATTGTCCGCGCACAAAGTTTAAAATTATTTGGTGAAAATTACTCTTTAAACATTTATTAAGGGCTGCCTAAACATCACAATTGGGTGCTGAGAATAGAATATTTCCTCGGTTTGGCACGGATAGATGTGTATTGCGTTCTACTAGCACGAAAATTGGTTTATCGCTAGGTAAAAGATGTCTTCCAAATTTTGGTTTAGAAAGTATTAAAATGTTAGGGAACTGTATTACTACAACGTCAAGGAACTGTATTTAGAAACGATACCTCATTTCAGAACTTACATATTTTACAGAGGGGCAAATGAATAGGTGTGGAAACTAATTCATTACTATTTTTGAAGCGATAGAGAAATAAAAAAAACGAGATGATGAATATATAGTGGAAACCTCAAAGTTTCATTAAGGAGTACAATTGCATTATCAGAAATATCGTGAACCGCTATCTGAATAGCCGCTTCAAGTTTCTCTACGTTTTTGGGTTAATGGGCGTGACAAATGTCTTTAATGAAATTTCAAAGAAAGAAGTCGCATGGATTGAGATCTGGTGAGTGTGGAGGCCATTCCATACAACCACTTGCAAATTTGGGGTACCTTAGTCCAATAACATTATGCCCATATCGTTTGAAAATGTATTCACAAAATTTGTGGATGTGAATAAATAGTGGTTCTCTGTACGAGCAAATGTGACGAGTGTAAAAATGTATTATCTGTCAGATTAATACACAACTAATTGCTTAGTAAGAAGGAAATTATTGAGAACTGCATGTATTAATTTTGAGAAAGTTATGAACATGGGAAAAATGTAAGAGTTTAATAAAATGAAGCTATTGAAACAATAAGAATGACCTATTGAGAAATTGGTAACGTTTTAGTTAGTTTTTATTTTCAAAGTATTTCCTTCTGATTATTTTGAAAAAGTAAAGAAAAATAAGAATTTTTCAGAATCTTCAAATTAAAATTGATCAATATCATAACAACATGAATCAACATATTTTTCAATGCCTATTTAGGATCCTTCAAACGCTACTTTTCAACAGGGAATGAAACGCGACCGTAAACAAATGATACGTTCGGTTCAAATAACAAAAACGAAGATCAAATTATCAAACCGATTTATAGACAAATGAGGGAGACATGTCACTCTCATAATACATTTGTACCACGCGCGAATGAATCCTTCTTTTGTGTCCGTTTCTGGTTTTAATCTAGAAACTGATTGAATGTGGTTTTCGTAGAACTATAATTTGTCTTACGTCATCCTTGGTTAATATTTTTTCAAACGTGCCAAATGTGACATACAAGCAAATATAAGATGCCGCCAACTAAACAGCATTCTTGCCACCAATATTTTACTTACAATGCGAAGAAAAAGTCGGTTACATGTCTGGTAGATGGATGTGGAAAGGAGCTAAAGGTGTTGGAGTTGTTAAAGGAGTGTATTGTAATCATTACAATTTTTATAAGATTTTCTTAAATTTGAAAATATTATTAAAGTGAGTCAACTAATATAAATAAGGTTGAAATATAGTGTATAAAACATAATTATTTCTTTCATTAATGATAAAAAGTGCAGGTCGAATAATATCATCTCCAATACGATAATAAATTTTAAACAATTGATATTGAATCAAAAAAGGAGTTTCTGAAAAATGACACAATTTTCTTCATTACTTTTTATAAAAATTTGATACTTTCTGCAAGCATTTTTCATTTCATTTGCTTCTATAGGCAAACAGAAAATGTTTAGAAACTTATTATTTTATATTTTTGGGTTTAAATTTTGAAAAAGAGCTTCATTTAATAATAACGTTTCAATTACAGATTTCTTCAAAAAGAAGGCCCTGAATACTGTTATTTCATTTGTAGCCCTAAAAAAATATTTCTAATTTATTTTTTATTTAAATATTTCTTATTTATTTATGCGAAGCAAACCGCATAATGCGGTTTTAATCTGGGTTCGAACGATTCATTCCTTCGTTGCAACGTTCGCGATTGAAACAATGTAATGACATTTCCCTCGCAATGACACCCATATGAACTTAGCATGTATCACTCGTTCAATGAAAAAAACGATACCGAACCGCATGTTTCGTTTCATTCCCTGCTTTTCAACAGAGATCTGCTTCCAATTTCAACAATTCTTCTAGGTTGAATATTTTATCTATTTTCCATAGAAAATTGCAAGTATTTAAAAAATGTTGTGAAAATTATTTTCATGAAATATAGATTTTCACCAGGATGTTGTTAATAGAAAAATAGAACAACAAAAAATATCAGGTACCACTGCTGTTGAATTTGGGGATCGCCCCTATGTAAGCTTTCTTCCAGGTTGACAAGCAAATTTGCGGGATTTCTGTAAAATATCATTAAAAGAAAGTAGAACAAACTAAAACCTAATTCATACAGGAACCTAGAAATAAATTCAATACATCAGAGCAAAAATTACTCGAAAGTACAGGAGAGTGGGTCTGAGCCGGCACTTTCCTTAAAGTCGTTTTTTTTTATTCAACAAAATATTATTTAACAACGTATTAAGTATTAATTATTAGAAAAAAGTGAAGTGATGGAAATTCTGTCCAGCGAAAAATCGTGGGGCTAGGCCGACAACCCCCTGGGGCTAAATCCACACTTGGCTATAATGTTTGAAGAAAGAAAAGGACACATTTTTAAAAATTTTATTATTGTGGCCGAGTAAATTCTCGATCCAGCAATACCTAATATGTTGTCAAACAAAATTTTTTTACATTCTCAACCTATAATCAGAAGGAGTTAGATTTATGTAATTTAATATGTATTTTAACTTTTGTACAGTTAAACATGCTATTATGAAGTCAAATGCCCATATTTGGAAAATGTAAAATACTACAGCTTTCGGTAGCGGCCGGCAAGTTTAGAAATTTTTATATTTTGTACAAGTGTTAACAAAAAAATACAGTTGTAGAACTGTTGTACTTACTTGAAACTATTTTTTCCACCAGAGAATTAATAAATTTTCCAGGATTTCAGGATTTCTAATATTTCAAGGTATTTCAAAGAATTTTTAAAATTTCCGGGAATTTTTTCAAATTCCATGAGATTCTTGAAAGCGTTAACATATTTTCAGAAATTTTACAGGATTTTAAGGGATTTGAAATATCTTAGGACACTTTTAATAGATTACACTAATGTGAAGGCATTTCACAGGATTTTAACTAATTTAGGGTATTTTAACAGCTCCCGAGAAATTTTCAAGGGATTAAAAAAATTTCAAGGGATTCCCGAGGATTTTAATTAATTATTATTATACTATATTATATATATATTAAAAAAATGTTCTTATCATTCCGGAAGATTTGGAAGAATTTTACACGACCTACAAGGTTTTAAGATATTTTCAAAGATTCCAAAGGATTTTATGAGTTATCCGAGGATTTCAATGGTTTTCAGGAATTTTAAAATAGCTCGAAGTATTTCTTTAAGACTTCCAGGATGTCAGGAAATATAATCAAATTTCATATACTTTCACAGGATTTAAAAATATTTTGATGGATTCAGAAGAATTTTTTCACAAGAAGTGAGCGATATCATATAAAGTTTCAAGGATTTAAAGAGATTCTTACATTTTTGTTTGCAATTCAATGGGTTTCGATCATGCTTTGCAATTTTTACAATTTTGAATATATGATATAAAAACATTGCCTTGTTTTGAACCTCGCATGATAAAAACTATATAAATTAGATAATGCTCCTTTCTTATAAATTAAAAATGACCATTTTGACATATATATTTTTTTCTTTAGGTATTTTTTTTATATAAGGCTGAAGATTTTTTAACACCTGTACAGGTTTCACATTAATATTATTAAGAAAATAATTGTACAAAAACATTCGTAATAAATGTTAAACTGAAAACTTATGTTAGTGTATACTTTAAAGAAATTTAGATTTCAACGGGGGCTTCTGACACATAGACTATATAATTATACATTAACCAAGTCAAATATTGAGAGCAAGGCGGATAAGCTTCACAGTTTTTGTAAAATGTAAAATGGCAACTTTTGATCTTTGGAACAGGGTTTAGGTTGATGATGTTCAACCTCAAATATCCGTTCTTACTCCGTACATTTCCCAATTACAAATTCTTATATTATTAAAAATTATTTATACTCGCAAGTTACAAATTATTTTATTACACCTTCTGAGCCCAAAAAACGGGTCTTCGCAAATGTGTCTGTCTGGCTGCGCGTGTATGCATGTGTGTATCTGTTCTGTGCCTGTAGAATTTTAGTCTGTCAGCAACATAACTTTCGAAAGAATTTACACATTGAATTGGGTTTCGTTATATTTACTCTTTTAATGTATTTTTTAAAGGGCCACGTTCGTTAGCCAGACGTTTTAGATAGTTAAAGCATTTACAAATTTAAAAAAAAATTACAAAAATAAATATTTCAACCTTTTAACGGCCAGTGGGACACATACGTCCCACCTACTTTGAAAAATGGTAACTCCCATAAAAATAAACGTATCGTCTTTGTTAAGGTCTCATTTTGAAGATAAAGGATGCTTCCAGTCATCAAAAATTTGGCAAATACAAGGGTTGCACCCCTTCAGTTTTACGCCCCGACAAAAGTGCGAAAATTGCGACAAAATTAGAAATAAGCATAAATTCCAGGATATTTTTTTTTCTGGGTCGCAATTTCTTTTCAAACACCCTACAAAAACTTCATAATAACTTTTTAAGTTTTCACGAAAAATCAAAAATCCAAATTTTGATCGCACACAAAAATGATGAAAAGTCAAAAATTCCATTTGGTGGTCTAACTATACAGTATCAAAAATAAATAAATCAAATTTTTTGATTAACGACAAAAGCTAAAAAAAAATACATCAACAAGATTTGTTTACTCAAAAAGGGGCTACAAATTTATTAATAATCATTTTTTTATCCGATGCGCAGCTTTTGTTTTAATCGTGAAAAATTACATTAACAGTAGAAAGAAGAACTACAAATTTGTCATGAATAATTTTTCATAGAACGCGTAGTTCCTGTTTTATTTCCGAAAAATAACATTAAAAATTAAAAAATCAAATTTTTTAAAAAAGCGCGCAAGAGACGAAAATAATGACAGGACAAAAGTTGTTCAACCGAGAAAGATCTACGAATTTGTTATAACCTTTCGTTACAAAAATACATTTGAAATCAAAAAAAAATTAAGTTTTTGCAAAAACGACACAAGGTACAATAACATTTTATTCAACAAAATTTTTCGCCTAATTATATCTACAATTTTTCTTAGAACCTCTTTACGCTGGATGCGTATTTTTTGATTAAAATCGTATAAAATAACATTGAAAATAAACGAATTAAATTTATGGAAAAACGATACAAGATGCAATCAAATGTATAACAAAAATTTTTCCACAGGATGCGCACTTTTGCTTTGATTAAAAGATCAGAACAATGAAAATACCTCTGTTTCAATACCAATGCATATTATGAATTGTAGTAATGTAGATTTATTGAAACGATACATTTTGCAGAGTAGCTGAGAGTAAAATCGAATGCAAAATAAGGATCAAACATTTCAAAAAATATCTCCCAACGTCTTTCCTATGAAAAAAAACGATCTGTTTTGAGAGCTGATCCGACCTATAATAATTAACCGATAATAATAACATTTGAATTAGTGTTGCCTAGTTAATAATTTCTTACTATTCGAAAGTATTTTCAAAATTATTAACTGAAGATAATGGACAGTTATAAACTACCGAAATAAATAAAGTAAATCGGGAACGTTTAATGAGCAATAGTCAATCAAATTCAAATTATAACTTGAAAATATTAAATCAAAGGAATCGAAGGTGTCTTCAAGTTACGTTATGACAGTCAGCACTTTTTAGAAGTCAGCGATTCCCCATACAGCTTCCTTTCATGGCTTCTCTCCAAATTGTAGCTTGACAACGAACATCCAATCAAAATTATCAATGCTTGCAAAAATTCCCTACCACACCTATGCATTCGTACCTTCGATTTGGTCACACTCAACATTCTCATTACAGTCCTTTACTACTTCTTGTACCGACTAAAAGTACTAAGAAATCCGGTAAAAACACGGTTTCTCATGCTCGTCTCCACGCGACACGTAACTGAGCTGCGCCGAGACGTCATTAATAATTAAAGTAAGTTATCGGCCGGGAACAATGCTTTCAATCGTTAAGCCGACCTGACCCCTTATTTTTGATCATATATCGACGGACCAGCACTGAGGCCCACATGAGAGGGAGGTGCTTATAAGAAACCACATGGAGGGAGGGTTCTAAGCCTATGACAAGGCACAAGCTAACCCCCTGACAGTGGTGGTGGTACGCACGACAAACCTACTTTTGGATCTTTATTGGACGGCAGAGAGAGTGCGAATTTAAGTGACATAGCGATTTCAATTCGAAATATCGCAGAATCTAACCATCCTTGACAGATGGTTAGATTCTGCGAATCAGCTTACTGAACCCAGAATAGAACAGACAAATCGGTCCCAGTACAGTTGTCAAGCAAGTGCAAAGGTCCAGGGAAAGGTGTGAACATGACAAATTATATCCCTTCCCAAAAACGAGAATTTCACTATATGTTTTCTATTACATTTTCTTTTAATTTGAATACATTAATATCAAAACTAGAGTCAGTGAGTCAGTTATACAAAAGAAAACACTTTTTATCACTGAGATTCAACGAAATAGGGCAGCCGAAAAAGGAAACCATTAGATTTAATAAGTTGGTAATCATGATCCCACAGAGTTGAACAAATTAATCAAATTAATTTGATAGCTTGAAACTCCGATAGATTATAGTAATTAGAGCTCTTTCGCTGGTTTGTCATATAGAAAATTATAATCTCTTACGTAAAAGTTCGTTATTTACGTTGACATACAATTTTTAAAAAGAGCAATCCAAATAAAAATCCGAGGAAAAAATGCAATGATGTTTTAATATTTTAATATAATTTTCATCCAATGTCAGGCTACAAGGATTAATCTGTTTCATTTTAAAAAATTTTTATTGAAATAATTATACGCAGTCTGCAGTGAATCGCAAGTTGCAACAACTTTCATGAAAATGTGTGGAAACATTGAATAATATCTGCCTAGATGACATTCCTTCATTTCATCTGATGTCATATGTCTGTCTTATATATTTCACGAAGAATCCCAGTATGTTACAGTATTGCTAAAACGTCACCATTGGATGTTGATAACACAATATATTCTTGGTTTAGCGTGATACAAATTTACCATTTCCTACAAGCAATTTATTTTTCGCCGCGAAAATAGTATCTTCGAAACTCGAATTGCCAGTTCTGATTTGGCTCGGAAATAAGCCTAATATATCCAAGTTGTTCCAACACATATCCTAGTACTTCTTGAGGAGAACTGCCCGTAGGTGAGCTGGAACTAGCATGAAGAGGAGGCTACTGATGAGAAGTCCGGGCAGGTGCAATTTGTCTGGCGCTAGAAGGAGACCCAGGATAGCGCTTGCCATTGGGATTCCATTCCGACTCTAGTGAATCGTAATTTGCAAAAGCCTTAATAAAAGTGTTTGGGAAGATTGGGTGATTTTTGCCTACTGGACAACACTTTATTTCATCTGCAGTCAGATTATCAACTGCGCCGCTTATTATATTTATTTTCATTCGGTAATTATTTTCATCTGTCCTATATATTCCATGCAGAGTTCCACTATAATCCAATATTGCATAAACGTCACCACCGGTTGTTGATAATACAATATATTCTTGATTTGGCCTGAGCACATAGTTCGTATGTTCTATTCGCATTCCAATTGGTTCATAGGCAGGAAAAACGTATTTTCGAAATTCAAATCGTTGGTTCAGGTTTGTGCAAGGAATAAGCCGAACATATCCAAGTTGTTCTATTGCACGTCCAAGTACTTGAACAGAAAGAGGCCTTCCCGGAGAGTACCTGGACCTAGCACGAAGTGAAAGCTCCTTAGGTGAAGTCCGTTCAAGTGAATGTGATATGTCATGAGAAGAAGAACCAGAGTTACGTTCGCTGAGAGGATTCCATATGGTCTGCAGTGAATCGTCATTTGCTGAAGCTTTAATAAAATTTTTGGGGAAGATTGGTTGACGTTTTCCTACTGGACATTCTCGCATTTCATCTGGTGTCAAAGTATTCATTGCGCCGCTTCTCATATTTATTTTAATTCTCGCATGAACTCTACTTGATGTATACATTCCACAAAGAACACCGCTATACTCTAATATTGCAAAAAAGTCACCACTGGATACTGATAATACAATCTGTTCTTGGACTGGAACGGGAATATACTTGTTGTCTCCTATACGCAATTTGATTGGTTTACCAGCAGGAAAAACGTATCTTCGAAATTCGAATCGCAGGTTCTGATTTGTGCGGGGAATAAGCCGGATGTATCCAAGTTGACCAAATGCATATCCAAATACTACCGGTGAAGGCGGCCACCCAGGGGGTGACCTGGTTTCGGCATGAAGAGGAGGCTCCTGAGGAGCAGTCCGGTCAGGTGAATGTTGTCTTTTAGAAAAGGGCAAACCTGGGTTACGTTCGCTATTAGGATTCCATTCGGATTGTAGTGAATCATCACTTGCTAAAGCTTGAACAAAACGGCGGGCGAAGATTGAGTAACTTGGGCCCACTGGACAATATCGCATTTCACCTGGGGTCAAATTGTCAACTTTGCCGCTTATCATATTTATTTTCATTCTCGTATGAGCACCATTTGTCAAATATATTCCACGAAGAACCCCGCTATGCTCTAATATTGCAAAAATGTCACCATTGGGTGCTGACAATACAATATGTTCTTGGTTTGGCACGGGAATATATTTATTTTTTTCTGTTCGCAATCTAATTGGATAACCAGCAGGAAAAACGTATCTTCGAAATTCGAATCGTAGATGCTGATTTGTGCGGGGCATAAGCCGAATGTATCCAAGTTGTCCAAGTGCGTATCCAAGTACTGTAGGAGAAGGAGGCCTACCAGGTGGCGACCTACCCCTGGCTCGACCTGGATGCTCCTCAGGATCCTGAAGTATACGTTGAGATGGGGAAGAGTGATAGTGAACCGGGCGGGATCTGTCAGGGCCATCTGTGCTTGACTGCGAACCTAACTCTGCGAAAAGAAGCAGAGGATTCATGTTTCTTGCTGAACGAATTACAAAAGGAGCTTGATGCTTTATTCTCGTTTTTAGTAGAAAATACTTTAAAATAATAGGTCCGAGGCGAGGAATCGGACGTCTGGCTCGCTTTCGCCTCGTTCATTCCTCCATTCCGTCTCTTTTGCTCGGTCCTATTCCTTGTTTTTTCTCGTCACATTCTTCCTCATCCCTTCTCATCCTGTCTCGTTCTCGCATCGGGTTTTCCGAGAAATACGAGTGATGTGCGCTAGTAGAGCGGACAGCTTGGGGGAGCGTTATTTTGCCACTCTAACGCGCTTATGCTAATCAGCGTTCTTTACTTATTAGTTGAAGTCGAAATATTATTACGTATTATATTTTTTCGTGCATTACTGTTAAATTTGATATCAAACACGACTATGTTACGATTTTTTTAAAGATTAAGCTTCACTCTGTTTTCATGTTATTTTCTTCTTATTAAATATTTATTTTGCCAATTATAGCAATAGAATGTCGCATCAATTAAACAATCGAACGTGCGTACCTACTTGAATCAGTTTGACTACTACATATTGTTTAAATTTTATGAAATGTGAATTTGTAATAAGTAACAAATAAGTCAGTAATAAGAATCATATAAACTCATATGATCAGCACACAATTGATTTTATAATTCACCTCTCCGAAATACGCGTATGTATGTTTGTATATTCATGTATACATATTTGAATATTCATGTATGCACATTTGTATATTCATGTATGTAAAAAATATCCTAATTCGGTAATGGCTTAGCACTGAAAACATTCCTTTCGTGTCCCCGATGACGTGTATACCTTAGGGTTTGACTGAGTCGATATAAAATAAAAAAGTTCTTTACTCGCAGAGTTGTATAAAAATCATAAATCTTATTATTGTTTCTTAATCTGCATAATATGCCGAATTTTTAGAATTTGCTTATAATTTTTATTTAAGTTCATATAGGGAAAATTTAATATCTTATGGAGTCCTGAAAATGAAAAAAAATATTGCAGCTCCCAAATTTATGAACAATTTTTTTAGCATAGAAAAACTTTCGTATGTTCAAAATGTACTTCCAAAACATTTCAAAATCAGATCATTGAGAATGGCGAGTTGATTTGAAAATTTCAGCGAAGCGTCATTTTTAATGATCTGATATTCTCAAATTTTTAGGAAGTACATTTTGAGCATTAGAAAGTTTTTCTATGCTGAAAAAACTATTGTGGAGAGCTTCTAGATTTTTTTTTTCATTTTCAGGTGCATATACAAAAATTAATTTTCCCTACAGAAGGACGGGAAAAAATCTAAAAAATTGTGAGGATTAGTCATATTATGCAGATTAGGAAAAAAAATAGAATGCATGTTTTTTCCAAAACACCGATTAAATGATTATTTGCTTTTATTCCAACTTCGCACAACCGCAAGATATTAATTAATATTCGCACATTTTAAAATACACCAAAAGATGTCACAGAAATTTTAAAATTTCACACAGATTCTGCATTTATGAAAGGGCTTTCTGGAATTCACAAAGATTTCCAAATATTTAAATATTTTAAATATTGTGTTATTCTCAAATTATTACAAAATATTTGAAAAAGATTTCACTAGTATTACAAAGAATTCTTAAAGTTTTTAATAGATTTTAAAACGTTTCACAAACAATTCAAAGATTTTGCTAAAATTTTAAAAGATTACAAAAGTTGTCACAGAAATTTCAAGATTTCACATAGATTTTGCATACTTTAGAAGAGTTTAAGGAATTCGGAAACATTTCCAAATATTTCAAGAATTTCAAAAACTTTTCCTTTTTACATTTCTGTTTCATATATTCTGTTCCTATGATTGGCAAAATAAATTATTAATAAGATCAAAGCAAAACACTCATAGAGTCAAGTTAAGTCTTCGAAAAAATCGCAATATAGTCGTGTTTTATATCAAATTAATCAGTAGTTGACAAACAAGTATAACATGTAATCAGATTTCCACATTAACTATTTATTAAAGAACGCTAATTAGCAATAGCGCATCAGAATGGCAAAAGAACGCTCCCGCGAGCTGTCCGCTCTTCTAGCGCACATATGTCGCATTCCTGGGAAATCTGACGCAAGAACGACGAAGGACGCCACGAGATGAGGAAAAATGAGACAAGGCAAAACGAGACGAGGAATGCCAAGACCGCAGGTATTTCTCGTCTCGTTCCGTCTCGTTCTTCAGGATTTCTCGCTCGGCGGCAACACTAATATGGCGTCATAATTGTTGACGACATAAATATACAAATGGCCATTATATGAATTCAAGCTGGAAAGGGGGACTTTATGTTCGTTCCACAGGTCTGAGAATTGGCCGTATTCATGCATGTATTATATAAAATATAATAAAAATGATAGATATATTATATTAGGATATTCACCAATAGAATTAAAGATGACCGCCAGAGTGAAAACGAAAGTATAGACCATCCACATTTTCGCAATGTAGAGGAAAAACTGATCAAATCTTCAGTGAATAAGTGGGTTAACAAATGTTACTGACGAATATTCTATTGCATCATCAGAGTACAAATATACACACAAGTAGTCGTTTCAAGATTGTCCTTCGGAGATATAATTATTAAATTTTCATCTCGAATGAAAGGCAGTGGTTTTAATTGGTTATAAATTATGTAAGTAACAAAAAAAATGATTTCGAAAGAGGCGTACCTTAGTTTACTTTTAAAATAAAACCACTATGGACTTCATTTTAGTCAAAATCCTGTTCAAACATAAGAAATTGATTTTTTTTAAAAAACTGCGCGCAGCATGTAAGCATATTGAAAAGGAAAATCTTTGGGAAACGGTAGTGGGCTAGGATTGTGTGACTTTTTCGACTTGTTTGAAAAAATCGACTTTTTGATGGTTAAAGTTGAAATAATTTTTCAAAAATTAATTTCCTTAATTGAAGATCTACGTGTTTGGTTAAAAACCAATAATATTTAGTTAACATTTCAACAATTTATCTCTAGATTTGTATATTTTGTTTTAAATTCCCCTTTTTTGGTAGTAAACTGATCTTTTTGATTAAAAATTCGAATACACGCTCAAAAGTTTTACAACTCAGTTAAAATTTCATTTAATCAGTTGTGTAGAAAATTCTAGTTTTTTCGAATCTCTGACAGTATGTGTGTCGATAAGTATTCAGTGTTATTTTATCTCAGGACTGATACCCTAATATTCTGTATGGATAGCTGTTCTACAGATCGATTTTTTTGAGACAAGAAACTACTCTTTAATAACATTAGTAAATTGTGTAATTAATTCCAGGAAATTATAACTTTTAATAATTCACTGAACAAAATATTTTGTTTAAACAAGAATAATTGTTTAAATAATTTTAAATCTAATTGGTACATCGTCAGTTAAAACGTATCTTCGAAATTCGAATCGCCAACTCCGATTTTTGCTGGAAATAAGACGAACATGTCCAAGTTGTTCCAGTGCATAGTTGCATACCCAAGTCATTTTTAGTGAATTTTAGTCTCATTTTGGGTTCGAAATTATTACAGTATAAAGGAACTGCGTCTTTAAAAACGATACCTCACTTCAGAACCTATTTTACAGGCTGACAAGTAAAAATACGTGAAAACTAATGGATTACTATTTTTTAACAGGTACAGGAATAAAAAAAAGAAATTGTGAATGAATGGTGGATAACTTCAAAGTTTCTTTAAGGAACACAATTGCCTGATTTTAAAACTTTTATATATTTTAGAGACAAATATCCTAAACATACCGAAAATTTGTCTAGGGCAATACACTTATTGACATAGGTTTTTGAAATGTACACCATCTGAATTAGCATAATAAACAAACCTTGTTTTAAAACAATAAAACACACGCTCTTTTACAGTATCAGAAATATCGTAAACCATTCTATGTCACCACCTGCAAAGTTTAGGTACCTTAGTCCAATAAAATGATGTCC
>CAKNWW010347930.1:0-15497 GCA_932074435.1 Andricus kollari | reverse complement strand
GGGGGGGGGTAAGGGTAGGTTAAAAATGAAAGTTATTGGTATGGTTTTATTTCATGGGTACTCCTCTTCACTCTCTAGAAAACTTGGCACGTTTCGATCAAACCCTGAAGTATGAGTTCAATTTTGCGAAAATCCTAAATTTCCCCATGTTAATTAAATGGGATTTTGAGGTGCCCGGTGGCACGTGTTAATATTCGAATTTCGAAAAAAAAATAGGGATTTTCTTTCTCCGGAAATGGAAACTTTTGCCTTGCCCTCTAGGGTGAAACAAAATTTTGCAATGCATTTTTGGACCACCCTAATGTTCAACACTATTATATCTAATGTATATTATATTTATTTCTGTACCTCGATCTGGTACTGCTTATTCAGATATTGCAAAATAATGTACAATTTTTATATTTCTTGATGAATTTAATATTTTCTCCTTACTTTGCACTAATTTTTATTCTCAGCGGAATTTCCACATGTAAATTCCATACGGAAATTCTACAAACATTTCTACAAACTCATTTTGGACTAAGTTTGACTTCCGGTGATGAGCTGCGCTCTCGAAAATCACGCCCTTGCACCAGGTATGCGAACAACGTCTTCTTCGAGAAAATTATGCTACCCACGTTAAAACCTTGCACCAATTGTGGGTTTTTCGAGGACACGAGATTGACTTAATGCCTCAGGTGTAAAAACCACATCTTCTACAGGGAAGTCTGGGTTTTACATTACTTTAGGGTGCTTAGAGTGGGTTCCTCGAGGTCACGAGATCCAGCCAATGCTCCAGGTGTAAAAAACACATTTTCTCCGGGGAAATTTGGGTTTCACAATACTTTAGAGAGTAAGTTCGTTAAAGACACGGGATTGAATCAATGTCCCAGGTGTAAAAAACACATCTTCTCCAGGGAAGGCTGGGCTTTACATTAGTTTAGGATGCTTAGAGTTGGTTCATCGAGTTCACGAGATCCAGCCAATGCTCCAGGTGTAAAAAACACATCTTCTTCGGGTAAGTCTGATTTTTACTCTGCTTCAGGGTGCCTGGAATGGGCTCCTCCAGGACACAAGATTATTCCAATGCCTCAGGTGTGAAAAACGCATTTTTTTATGCAAAATCTGTTTCAATCTCATGTCCTAGAGGAACTTACTTCAGGGACCCTAAGGTACTGTAATAACCAGACTTCTTGAAGAATATTTGTTTTTTATACCTGGGGCATTGGTTTAATCCCGCATCCTCGAGGAACTTACTCCAGGGACCCTGAAGTACTGTAAAACTCAGAGGAAGATGTGGTTTTTACACCTGAGGCCTTGGTTCAATCTTGTGTCCTCGAGGAACCCACAGTTGGTGCAGGGTTTTAACGTGGGTAGCAGAATTTTCTCGAACAAGTTGTTGTTTGCATACCTGGTGCAAGGGTGTGATGTCCGGAGTGTGATTTTCGTAAACGCAACTCATCACCGGAAGTCAAACTTAGTTCAAAATTAGTTTGTAGAAATGTTTTTCAGAATTTCCGTATGGAATTTACATGTGGAATTTCCGTAGAACGCTCTCCCTAGAATTTTTCCACGTGGTACAATCGTAAAGTGAAATTATACATGTTTTTTTTAATTTGACTTTGGAGAGGGTTTTCAAAGTACCTACAGCCTTGACGATTACATTCTCATGAGATTCTGGCACTTCGTGCTCAACAGCTAGGTTATACAGACGATTGCTTTTGAAAAATAAAACCATGTAAACAAAATGAAACGGAAAATTTTGTTTCCAAATTTCAAAATGCTCTTACTTTTTGAATTTAGATCGAATCAAAAAATGTTATGAGGATAGTGTCGAAATATATTTCATATATAGTAAAAATTTTGATTGCAATTTTTTAATCTATTTGACAAATTTTTTTATTTCTTCTATTTTTTGGAAATTTTCAAAATGTTGAAAAGTATGAATGAATGAGAATGTAAAAAGGAAAAATAGGCGAAGAGTCTGAAGTCTGCCTTTAACATTCCGAAATATGAACTGGAAAATTGACAAAGCTTCAAGATAGAGATTCGGAAAATTACAGCAGAAAATATAATTGGTGGGACGCTTAGAAGTGAGGATTACTGGACATTGTAGCAATCTACATCGAGGCAGATACAAATCCCACACACATTCGGGATGTACGGACCCTCCCGAGTCCTTCTACTTCAACGTTCTTCTATTCCTGATCCTAATACAGATGGAGGAGGGATCAATAAATGAAGAAATGGTCACACTGATAGGGGAAAAAGCAGATTTGGCGATTATATGGGGAAAAAAGAAAGAAATGAAGTAGGATGTTGTAATAATTAATATAAAAAGAAAAAAAGTGGGTAATAAATGAAGGAAAAATGGAGAAACTAGCTGTGAATTCGATCTCGAGTGTATCTACTTTATTTGTATTTATAAATATATGGTGCTCATTTCACGAGCACTTTGCTTCCCGTTAGAAAATTTATTTCCTTCCTCATAGAGGAAGCATTTGTGGTTCTTTAAATAATAGACAAACTAAAGTTTTGATTTTGATCAATTTAAGAATAGAAATTTACAAATAATACAAAATTACAAAATAATACACAAATTTTTTTTAATACAATGACAAATCAGACAAATCAAATTTTGTATTTGAAATGATATTTTTTCGATCTGGAAAAGGGAAGGGGGCAATCCTATCGCACCCTATCCCTTTGCCAGCTTTATGCTAAGTTAATTTAAGTTGGGAGTTAAGTTTTCAATTTAAAAAGTTAACTTTCAACCAAGATGTTGAATTTTTAAACAAAAATTATTTTAATTTCGTGATGAAAAACAGTGTAATTCAACGAAAAATACGAATTATTAACAAAAATTCAAAATCAATTTTAAATTATGTTAATGATTCAAATATTACTATAAAAACCGGGTTTTCAAATATTATGCATTACCATAGCTTCCTTACTCTTCAATAAAATATATCAATATTATAGGTCAATCAATTCGTCTTGAATCAGTGAATCTTTAATATGCTTGCATTAACTTTGAATTATGGTAATTAAAAAAGTTTTACAATAAAAAAACGATTTTTAAAATATTATTAAGTGCTAAAAAAATGCAATAAATATGTCTAGAAAGCCTTCGATCAGTTTCAAGATATTAGTGGTGAAAATAAGCCATCCAAATTTCATCAATTTATCTGCAACCGTTTTCAAGTTATCGTGTTCACAAAAAAGTGTGACCCACACACATACATCCGGACAATTGCTTAGAACATTGTATTAGATATGTTTAAGGCATAAGTAAATTCAAAAGAAAGCTATTTTATGAGGCACCCAGTCCTGCATTGGTTCCTGAGTTTCACCAGTCAAAAAAGCCTTAAGACTTGAGGATAAATACTGCTCTCTGAATATGAATCAGTGAGAAATTCACCGAGTGAAATAGTAGTTGGACATTTAACTGATTAATCAGTGATTCCGGACTTTTCACTAATCAATTCAGTAACATCAGAGTAAATAATGCGAGACAAACTTCTAAGTTTTAAAGTAAAACGTTGTTGTTATTCTTTTACTGAAGTAGCAAAAATAATTTGTTTAAGAAATAAATTTGTAAATTTTCGGACTATAAGTGTGCTGAATTTACTGCGGGAAAATATACTCTAGCTCGTATAAAAGGTACTCACTTGGAGGGTGTGTGCATGACAGTCGAATCTTGAAAGTAAAGAAATATGTGATTTTTTTTGTCATTGAGAAGCATCAAAACTTTTTACCTTTTTTAATATTTGATCACATTTATGGGTTTTAAGTCTTTAGTATGATTATTTGATTGAATCTACTAAAATGTTATTTGATTGTGACTGCTAAATTTTATTTATTTATTTATTGAGAAAAAAGCTCACAGGGCTATAAAACACCTTTAGGAGCTGAACAGAGTATATATACATAATACAATATACAAATATGAAGAAATATATAAATATATAGATGTAGAATCTAGAGTGTAGTGTAAATAATTTAGAACCCTGGTTTAATATTAAAATTGTACATTTAACGAAATTATCCGATTATAAAAATGTAAGTAAGTTCATGTAAGTATATACTGTAAGAAGTTACTCAAATCTTATATTCAAATGGCACTGTTGGTAAACTTATCTTAAGATATAAGTAGACAAAAGAAAAAAGAATAACATTATCACACCTCATGAAAGAAGAACATAAAGGAATAAAAAAAGTAGCCATGGAACTGAATATCATAGAGAGAGAAAACAAGATATGGGCTAAGTCCATAGAGTTATATCAAATAAAGGTGTACCCATAGATTTTAGAAATTCAGAGAACATATTTTGAAATGCAAGTATTGTAGGCGCATTACGAATACTATTCGGCAGTTTATTCCAAGGCCGCCTCCCTCTAATTACAAAAGATTTTTGCATTAAACAAGTTCTGTGAGCAGGTATTGCCAGGGTACGACCTCTATCGCGTAGCCCAAGCCGACCTGGATGATTCATATTATCCCGCGAAAATAACTCCAATAAATATACAGGCTTTTCATTATTAAAGATCATGTACAGAAAATTGCCCATAAAATATTGTCTTCTCTTGGCAACTGTCATAAAACCAGCTCTTTCCCTATACTCAGAAATATGATCGAATTTGGACAAGTTACAGATAAAACGAATGCAGGCATTGAGAGCACGTTCAAGTTTTCAATTAAGGCCATCAGAGATTCCATCATATACAACACACCCATAATCAAAATGAGGGAGAATCAAGGCTCTTACAAGGTTGATTCGCGTAGCTGTAGGTAAAGAGTCCCTACTCCGACTTAGCTGATGTAAAGTTCTGAAGGTTTTGCGTGATTAAGTTCAACATCCTCTTTCCAAGAAAGAGTCCTGTTAAATATCAAACCAAGATCATTGACGGAATCAGAAAAATCAATAACAAGACCATTCAAGTACAAGGGTGGGAGGGAATCAATGGTGCAGTGCTGCCAACTCTAAAAAGTGAAACTTTCACTGAATGAATAAGTAACGTTTCATTGGTTGTCAGTGACCAGATTCTAGCTATTTGAATCAGTGAGATTTCACTGACAATTAGTGACTTTTCACTGATTCAGATTCAGAGAGTACATAACTATACACGGTCAGCCTGTAGGATCAATTGCCACGGATTTTGACTCTCGTTAAAGACAATATTGATCAGGTGGTCCAGATGTTTCTTTAGTGTCTCTACAGATGATATCGAATTATTACATGCAGAATCATCTGTCGGTAACCGGTCGTGCTCGGCAGAGGTTTTCTGCAATTTTCTTCTCACCTGAAAAAATATCGATGCCAGTGCGAGGACTTCTAAAAAAGAAGTCTGCAAATGCAGGGGAGTTAAGGTACCACAGAATTGCATTGGTCAGACAATAACTGTGTAGGTTAGAGAGTGTCCATAATTAGGCATTAGGTGGGATAAGCTTAAGTTGACGAACTCCTTTGGAAATATTGTCACGGACTGTTTTGGGATTGAAAAGTTAACCCAATTTTTTAAACTACAGCGATCCAGTCTTGATTTTTGAACTCGTTGATAAAAGCCAGTCCAATTTCTAATTTTCTGAAGAAATTGCGATAACACGGAAGACCATATCTACCAAGTACCGAGTTCTGTATGCTGCGTATTTCAGCGAAAGATGCAAGGAGAGTGAAAATTTCTCGTCTACGTGTCAAAAGGATGTAAGTACTTTTTATTAAAGCAGCGAATGGTTGAGGGGACTAGAGTAAAGAGAAGAATACTTACACGAGGCTGAGAAAGAAGAAGGGTGGTGGCCATGAGATGAAAGCGGGCCAGGCTCGTTGCTGCTCGTTGCGGAGGTGACAAGGGTAGGTCGAACCTTTAGCCGCTCTTTCAGAGACGGTTAAAGTGGGTGGCTTGGTGACAGGGTGGAGTGAAAAGGGAAGTATCGAAGGCACGTGACTGCTCGTGCCGCTGCGGGAGGCAACCCCCTATAAAGGAACGAACTTACGGATGACTGAACCTACACGTACGTACAGGGACAGGAGGACGGATTGACGGACGATCGGCAGCACGAAACGCATTATCATCGTCCGCTTGGTCGAATCAGACTCGATACTGTAGCTTCCTCAGGGCAACTCTCTGTTATGATAGTTTTACGAGGCAGTAATTTTATGAAAATATTCGATAGAGAAAGAACGGTATACCTATTACAATTTGCGAAAGAGTTTTCCAAAAAGGGCAAAGAAATCATTATTAGTATTTGGCAGTACTCAGTATGGAGAAGTTGTTTCATAGTCGGACTCTAACTGGGTCATTAAAATTCGTCGAGGAAAAATTGATCGGTGAATAACGAGGCGCGTGCCAAACTGGGTGGTTCACGATTCTCGCCCTCTCGACACCCTCGTGTACAACCGGTTAAACGGCGTTACGCATGGCGCTTGCTTTGCGTGGGACACCGTGCAAACCGATCGATCGTCCAGGCCCGATTTGCATTTCGTAATGACCTGTGCGTTGCAGTGACAACATTGAAAACGGACGAGTGGATTCAAGGATCGTCCAACCGTTGATGTTACTAAAACGTCCAGGCCTGTCATTCTCCAATGTCGAAATAAATGACGTCCTCGGAATAAATTTCTGCTTCACACAAACGTTAATATCTGTTAATTAATTTGGTCATTCATTCATTGAAAAAATAAATTTTGACGCCGAGGATGTGTGTGCACTCGATTATATCGAATTTATCCATCTCAACTCGACTGACAGTTACTGACTGCGCTCGGGAATGGTTTTCTGCAGTTTTTCCTTCCCTTTACCAAAATTTCAAGCGAATGAGAGCAATCTGGCTCCAGACAGTATATATGGTATTTAGGGACTCCACAGCATATTTAGATATATAAGAACTAAAAAAGGTACAGGTAGAGAGAAAAAGTTGCCAGTTTTACTATTTAACAATTTTTTGTAGCAAATGAAAGAGATTGACAGATTAAAACTACTATGTTGAAGAAAAAGAAAGTATCAGAGTGGTCGAAGATATGGAACCACTTAAGTTAATTCTGTAAAAGCATATAGGGAGCAGTTGACTTACTGGTCATAAGATTGCCATGTAATTCGATTCGATACCGAGAATCGGGGTTATGATTCCGTAGCAATAATAAACGAGCAGGTCTTACTGTCGATAGCCGGTCGGCACGTGGCCTGAGTTGTGCCAATTATAATGCGCGATTTGATATGGAGCTCGCTATAATCGTGGAACGTTGACGACTTAATTCAACAATGCCATTTTTTCTGACAGAAAGTCAGTATAGAGATTGTGCCACGCGACCCTTTTGGTCATTTGAACGCACACTTTTTTCACTTTTTTATCAGATTATATTATTCAAATGTGAGCATAAGCATATTGTTTCTGATTTTTATCGAAATATAGTTCAACTAAGCATTCTACGTGCCTATAAAATGAATATAAATTGTCGAAGGAATGTTTTCTAAAATTAAGAGAAGTAGTCGCATTATTAAAAAAAATCAAACTAAAGGGTAAAAATATTCGCATATGTACAAAACAACCGGACATTCGCCGTGAACTGCAATATTAAAATGTGTAATCTGTGGAGCGCGATACGTGAAGCGGTAACTGGCACCCAATTTATAAAAATAACGACGAAATTATTGTTGCGTGATGAGTTGTAGCATCACACATGAGACCCGCGCAACGTTGCATATTTGTAAAGGACACGAATGGCGAATGGTGTTGGCAGTCCATAGCTGCTCTCTCTTTTTACACATATCTCTAAAAGGGCAGGTAAAAGGGACACCGTGACGCGAGTTTAGTTCATCACCGGCCACCAGACCATTCCTCCTCGTTGACGTTTTTTTTCTATATACTTGCATTTAACACGTTTGAAAAAATATGTTCAGTGGCACGTAAGATAATCGACGTCGGTGTTAATAACGACCGAAATGGCGCACATCCGATTAATTAAAACGAAAACGCGTCTTCGCGCCACTTCCCTTTCTTCATTGTCAACGATAATGACTCCCGCAAACGCAAGTCGTACCAGTTCCGTGCATGGCTTATTTTTTAGAATTAAAATACAGGAATATTAAATAATATATCCTCACTCCATTCAAAGACACAATTTTTTTAATCTTTATGTCATTTAAGTCCTATTTCTCTCGACTTGATGCGGCCGAATCCTGAAGTAGAAGGCATCCGGAATTTCTTTCTCGTTACCTTGGAATCATACTTCTTCCACTCATCAGGCAGAGGCTTTTGACAAAATCACCAGTTGTCAGAAAACCATTTTCTATCCTCAACGAAGGACGTCGTTATCGAATCTGGGATGAATCAGAGGACGGAAGCGAGACCGCGTCGCCGAGTCCATTCCACTTCAGCCCCCTTTCCTCCACAATTCTCAACGAGCCGATGCTAACAATGTTTGCAGATATATTGTATCTCACGCATCACTTACTCCGCAAATTGTTTTATAAACAGATTATAGCGACAGCCGCTTGCTCGCGCGTGTTTCGGTTGCTGGTTCGTGCAGCCAGCTATGTATAACGTCGGTAATATACCCGACGTCGACGATTGCGACCCAACCGCTGCCATCAAATCCTCAATGTAATAAAAACGAAATGCATCTTGCGATCTTAACTGATTTCTTTATCGGCAGGATCAACCCCAACCCTACAACAAGAATCGACCTCGACACTAAATCAGTTTTGACGCAGAAGAAATAACCATGCGATTGGGGACTTTTCTCTTGAATTATAAGCGACTATTTGTACTAATTTCATTCACTCATGAACACATTTGATTTACATCTCTTAATAAGATTTCAGACCAATTCTGGACCGATTTTAATCGGAAGTCTAATTGAACTGACTGAAGGTTGTAACTCTAACGGTTCTATTCGGATTTATTTCGCATCAAACATGTAAGCCGATATCAATCGCAAGTGATTTGGAACTTGTAGTTTTGAAAACGTAATCTTCTTTATTTATTCTAGGGTTTTCTTTCAGAGTTAACATAAGTTTAGATTCTTACTCTACTACCATTTCCTAAAAGTTTACAAACTTCTTCTTGAAAAAAATTCACTGTCATTTTTCGGTTTTAACCCGTCTCAAAAACTTACCGATTCAGCGGCCACCCTAGAAGATGTAGTAATTACAAAAAAATTGAGTGGTGTGAATGATGCCGATATTTGGTTCTCAATTTAAAAAAATCTTAGATGTAAAGATTACAAACATCGTTCCCTCCTATATGTGTTTCTTACTGTTTTTAAAAATTAGCTCAAAGAGAAATAATGGTATTTGAACAGTTTGTCGGGAAACGTCCTTTTCAGCCGCTCGCGAGGCATTATGGCGTGACTAACATAAAATCCTAAGTACCATGGTATGGCTGCGAGAAATTTCCTATGAACGCCGCACGTGCGGGCGATATGGAGTAGGTCGAGTATGGAACAGCGGGTCCATTGATGAATTGTCTGCACGTGCCTCGTCGCGTACCTACCGCCTAATTACATGACGATCAGCGGGTGTCTATTGCATCCCCAAAATGTGAAATTGCCCTTTCTCAATTTCGTGGTTAGCTCACATTTCAGTGTACACTTCAAAAGCTGGAATCTTTTAACTTAAATAGATATATTGCTCTTTTCAACTAATTCTACTGCAATCTTGAATTTGACAGTACAAGCTGCTTCAGAATCTTAATCTATTTGTATATTCAGGATTCAAAAGAAGCTGAATCAAGTTGGAATCTGCGTCATCAACTTTTTCTCACCCTTAAAATTCTCTAACGTGGCGTGGTTCTTACATTGATGTGTTTGCTGAATCCACTGATAGATGGAGGCGCCCGTGTTGTCGGCGCCCTTCTCAACCCTTTAACATAGACAAATGCTTCCTTTCCTCCCTACAAATGCTTCGCAAATTTATTATGCGAAACCACCTCCCGGATCTTGTTGCAAAACGTAACGAGGACAAAAAAATCTTCCGGCTTTCCGAAATTCGTTCCTCTTCGTGACGAAGTTGAATTTGAGAAAAGGGATGCAAACAAAAATGCCTGAAAATTTACTGTACTTGATTTTTATATGGAGGTAATCATTATCATTATTCGCGCATTACAAGAGTCCCGCTGCACGAAGCGCCGAAAAGTCGGAGTTGTGTTCTGAATATAAAAGCGTGATTCGAAATTAACGTGCGACGGCAAAACTCTACCAAAAATCGGGGGAATGGTGGTATGCCGGAACGACAGAAAGAGCGAACCAAAGCGAACAAACGAGATACGCGTCAGCCGATCTCGTCGCATATTTGTGGCTCCACTATCCGGTCGTAAATAAGTCTGGGTAAAAACAAAAACACGTCGAAATAACGAACAAATGTACCCATCACTTCTGGTACATAAACCTTTCTCCCGTATGCGACCGCGCTCCGATCCGACTCTGCAAATGGTAATACTGAATCGGTTTTGTTGTACACGCAAAACGCATATGATGAAACGAACACAGGAAAGCAAAGCCGATTCCACTCTATTCTTACGAATTCCCCTTTGGAAATCAAAATTCAGAAATGTGCAGTATAATCTAGATTGCTATTTTGTAAATTGTCAACTAACGTAACGAATTGCTTGCTTATTTATATACCAGTCCAATAATGAAAAATATCACTTTTCCCGATTTTCGACAAGATAGGCTAATTTTGTGAGGGTATCGGAGTTTGCTCCACTAGGGCTAAAGTCTGGCTGAAGTTACCTTAAATAGAAATCTGAAGTTTCTTCTAAGCTGGCTATGAAGAAATATGTCTTTCTGTGTTTAGTGGTGAAAAAAGACGAAACATCCAGTGAGTCGTTAGAGAAAGGTTTTGACGTAGAGTATGGGGTAGGTGAGGGCAAAGGTTTGGAAGTGGACTGCGTAATATAATTCAGTAAGTTTATGACTGGCCCAGGGGAACGATGGTGGTTTGCATATAACTAGGGGTAAGTTCGCCCCGGGGTAAGCAACACGAAAAAGAGGCGGAGAAGGTCAGAGAAACAGAGACAGAGAAAGAAACACTGCGATAGAGGAGGAGGGGGTGGTTGGTTGGTTTGGCCGTATTTCTTGTCTGGTGAGCTTTACGGTACTGAGCAACATTATGACCGCTGAATGGATTATCCTTCCTCTCCTACCTCCTTGTATCCTTGGTTTCTCATTCCCTCAACTGAAAGAGAGAATATCTGCAGAAAACTAGAAAAAAACAGAGAAATAGAGCAGGCGTATCTGTCTAAACATCGATTGAAGGAAAAGTAAAATTTAAAAAAAATAATAATAATTCGCTCCTGGCGTATACATCAGCTAAATTAAAAAGTTTGCCAGTAAAACGCATTATTGTTCGTTTAATATGCAAAAAAAAAAGTTTAAATTTCAAACGAGGTCTTTCTAATGTTATTTGTGTACCACTCTGGAAATAAAGAACATGTTCTCGATGGACTCGATGTTGCGTGCATGATACCATCTCATACATGTGTACGTATGCAGGCGAACGCGAGAGTAAAAGAAGGCGGGGAAGGATAGGGCTCGTCTTATGTTGCACAACATTGGCCGCCATCATTGGACCAAGCCGGGCGGAATTGATTTGAATGTTTTTTGAGCGAGGCAGAGGCCCCAGGGCCTTCGTCTTCGCAAGTGAAGCAGTGTGGCACACCACCCTAACGTTACATATAACGTGTACAATATATATCCGTATACAAGCTGCTCGTAAATATAAGCGGTATTGCGGCCGCGCTACCAAGAATACCGCCATTTGTCTTTTACTGTGCCGATCCGCGGGATTTTCGTTTTATGGGGTTCGACTCAAATTTTTTGGATAGTGACGCACCAAAAGATATGATCTCTGATACTTGTTTAATATAACTTGATCTGGATACAAGTTTTAATACGTTTTCAACAAAAATGTTTAGATACATGATATCATTTTGCAATTGAAGCAGGAAACAGCTCGCTAAATGGCGCTTTTTAACACCTATTTTAGTGAAGAATTACTTTTTGAAATTTGTTACCCTAAAATGTATCTAGTATCAAAATGTATTCAAATATATGAAAAATTTAGAGAATTCAAACTACATAAATGAATTGTTCTAAAAAATTACATTTTTTAACGATTTAACGGTCATACAGGATTTTTACAAGTATAACATTAGTGCGCTACTTACTCTATAAGAGTGCGGTCATATTTTTACCTAATATGAAAAGAAACAAAATATCAATTCTTATGTGCGATTGTTTTTAAACTATATTTATGTAATACAGATAATTTAATTAATTTTCATAAAAATGTTCTAATCGCGAAGTGTGACTTGGAAACTGGGGAAATTTAGAAACTTCTTCAAAGATGAGTACATTATATCAATTAATATCAAATTTTGTGGTTAAAAATGGAACTATTTTGCTTTACGGGGGCGGGGGGGGGGTCGCACTCTTTTTATAATATGAATTAAATTACGATAAAACACTTTGTTCGTGCATTTCGTTGATAATTCGAAAATTGATATATTTTGGTAAAAAAATTGCCTGTTTTTTTGAGAATACGTTTGTTCTCTGTTTCAAAAAAATATTTATTATGAAAAATTTAACTATTACATTTCTACGAACTCCCATATAATACTACACTGCTGAAGGCTGGTAACCTTCTCAGTATAAAACATCAACCAACTATGACACTCTCGGTCCCAGTTCTCTCCTACACTCCCCATTCATTACCCGAAGTTTGGTGGGACCAACGTTACAACTTGACTCTCCACCCTACAACGACTAACTACTTAATTTGGACATGATTCGCAAAATAAATTTCTCGCATAAAGATGGTAGTTGGGCGTACACTTTAAACAATAAATACTTGGTTTAGGCACAAAATGATCCACATGTAAACCTGGTGTAGAGGCGACAGCCACAGTATAATTGACTTCGTTGTTGCGGATGAAATACTACGAGAGCTAGTAGAAGATACAAGGGTCATGAGGGGTTCTGAATGAAATACTGATAGCCTACTAGTCAAGAAAAGTAAAGATAAAATCAGGACAGAAGAAGAGAAGAAAACGAAAAACGACTTTGAAGGAAGCAAGAAACTGTTTTATAATTGAGAATGATCTATATGAAGGGAGGTAATAGTACAGAGTTTGTCAGCATGAGAAATAGCAAGGGTAAAATGTTATATGATATAGTCGGGATACTAGACGCTTTGAAAGACTCGTTTAAGGAATTATTGAGAGACTCAGCTATAGGACACGACAACTGTGATGTAGAACACGATGCGTTAGAAAACTCAATCAAGAGAGTCTGTGCCTCTGAGGTTAGGGATATAATTAAGAACTTTAAAAATGGTAAGGCTGCTGGAGTAGACACTATTGACGCTGAAATGCTTAAGTGCGGTGGCAAGTACATACATCACAGGATTTAGGGTATTTAAAATAACAGAAGAAAGGATATGGGAAGTCCAAAGTGGATTTATGCCAGGAAGATCATGAATGCGGATCAAATATCTAGCTTAAGATAGATCACAGAAAAAAGTTTGAGAGTAAGGAAAAAAGTTGTCTGTGCATTTGCTGACCTACAAAAAGCGTTTGACAAGATGAATAGAAGTAAACCTTGGGAAGTCCTAAAAGAGTACGGAGTCAATGGATGACTCCTACAAGAAATAAAAGCCGTATATGTCCTTATGGGTATTTATTATATTTATGGACAAGTATTTAAGGATGGCTCTCTTCGACGAAGATGGTGTGAATCCCGAGACAGTGAGGGTACGTGGGTTAGCTTTCGCAAATAATAAGGATGTCATGAGAGAGTAAATCAAAGACTTGCAAAGAATGCTGATCCAACTGAATACAAGTATGAAGAACAGGGGATTTAAAATTAACGTAAATAAAACAAAAATTATGGTGTTTGAAGGAAAAGGTGAGAAAACAATGTGCAACATTGACCTGAATGATGAGAGAATAGAACAGGTTGACCTACGTTCACGCTATAACACCTCTCTTCCTTTATGTTGACCCTACTATCTTAAAATTCGAACGCTATGTGGATTAACAGAATCACACTGCGAACTATAACGAAAAAGGAACTAATTGAATTTATGAATAAGCTGGCCTCAAATAAAAGAAAATATCGATCTGATACATCAAAAAGGCAGTCAGTGACTGCAACTACTGGCCGTCATATATCTTGTCGTTCGACTGGTCCCTAATCCTTCACGGTAAATAACAGTTTGAAATGAAAAAATATAATGTATTGTGAATTCAAGTAGAAAAGAATCAGACCCTTCGGTGTGAACAATGAGCCGCAACGAGCCGTGACAGTAACGTCCGAAGAAAAAGATGACAGAAAAAATTGGTGGCAGTCATGCACTTGTCGTGTCAGTCAGCACCTGCTGAAAGTGGTGAGCCCTGCATCAAAGGAATGTGAAACGAAAAAACAGGCTCAAGATTCATCAACACCTTTCAATCACAGTCAAGAATATCTATCTGATACATAGAAGAAACCTGACAATAAAATGAACAAACTGGCTCAAGATTCAGAAACGTCCTCCAGTAGCAACAAAGAAAATTAAGAATATCTAATATCAACAGGTTTATTATTCAATATAATATTTAATCATTGTCACCACTTATCACAAAAATTCTTAGAATTTAAAACCACCTGGATCATATTTTTCTTCTTTAATAAAAACTGCTCTTCATTTTATATGCACGCTTATACTATTATACCTTATTCTGATAATTTCTCGATTTCTATAGATAATAATAATTCATTAATATTTGGACAAAAAATGTAAAATGACGTATAAAAAATATATTTCCCGTATTAATATAATAAAATACGAGAAATATATTTTTTATACGTTATTTTACATGTTTTGTCGAAATATTAATGCATTGTTATTATTATTATTGTTGCCAGTATAGGGGCTGGAGCGCCAATGTAGGGTAGGGCCTGGAGTACGAATGTAGGTTTAAATTTAGACTCTACTTTGACGCTAAACGTGGAAAAACGGCCGATATCGGACATTTTTAGCGTCAAAGTAGGGTCTAAATTGAATTGAAATCGCTGCTTATTTTGAACCTACTTTGCTGCTCCAGCGCCTACTAAGATGGGAGTTATAAGTTCAAAGTAGGGCCTAAATTTCGACTCGGGGTGCCTATTATCAGATGTAAAAATATATCAAGTAACGCTAAAAGGGTAATGCATAATTCTATATTTATACCAACTGTGCTTTACGGTAGTGACACGTGGACCTATCAAGAAAAGGATAAGAGTAAAATTAATGCGATCAACATGAAATTACTGCGCATGATATGAGGGCACAACACTGATGAACAAAGTGAGTTATGAGATAATCCTCAAATAATCTTGTGTAGAGGAGACACTAGTTGACATATATAAAAGAAATTCCTTAAGATGATTCGGGCATGTAGAGAGAATGAAGGATGAAGGAATAACGAAACAAGTGTATCAAGGTGAAGTAAATGGCAGTGCACCCAGACACAGAAAAAACAAAAGGTAAAAAGCGTT
>CAKNWW010347926.1:0-13757 GCA_932074435.1 Andricus kollari | reverse complement strand
CGTCCTCCTTCTTTGGTTACTGGTAAGCTCTCGATGGTCTGCGTCGTCTGCTATATGTTTTCGAGCTGTCAGTTTGTTGATCAGCCTCGAGACTGACCCCATACATATTTTGTCGGTTTTTACAGTTCCTAATATTATTATAGGATAACAAAAAACAAGGAATCAATGGCTTAGTCAAGTCATGAACCTAGACTCGGATCTTGGCTAGACTGTAAGGTTGCTCTTCATGAATTTGTGCAAGCCGTCCTTACCTCACGTTCGCAGGTTAGGTACAGCTTCGGCGAAACCCCGGAAAGCTGATTCACATCTTTCCGAGTTTTACAAAAACTTCGTTACAATATTACCTTACATACTTGAATGACGCATACGGTTGCTTTGTCATAGGCCAAAGGTACCGTAACCGAAAGCGAATTGGGGTTCGTTCGCATCAATTAAAACATTAAATTTACTGGCGAAGACAGAATGCATCCCGTTTTCAGTGTGTGATTGACTATATAACGCCAGATAGGCCGTTTACGGAAAAATTCTGAAAGTTCGCTCAAGAACTGAGGATCTACATCTACAATCAGATGCTGAACAAGTCAAATCTTCAGACAATGAGGCAAAATCAAAGCTTTTGATAATCAAGCAGCACATTGTTGACAAAATACGAATGTTATTTGGTGCGAGAAGGAGAATACGGAACATAGAGGGGCAGGTCAGGGACAATCAACAAATTCTTTCTGACCCATCGCGCCTATTCAGTGTAAAACGGAGCGGAAGGCGGTGTCAGTGATTCGGCGCGTTGCTATAATGAAAAACGACTGATGTATAATATTTAAAAAGCCTCACCCTTCAAACAGCCTCAATAATTATTATTGTTCATTACTGTCAAAAATCCGCCCAAGCCCGACGAGTTCGAAACGGTTTACATAGAGGTTCACGAGGCCCAACCAAAATTTAAGAAAAACAATCAGATTATCTTCAGCTTGAAGGATCTTTGCAACAACCTCATAACATCTTAGGCAAAATGTCATTTAATAACTGCCGAAGAGGCGAATAAAGCGCCAAACTTGTATCCAAAAAGCACAGGTGCGTCTGTACAGATGCAGCGTCTCACGATCGAGGCCTGTCTAAGGCCTGGATTGGCTTCAGGAAAGATTTCCATTCAACCACCTATCGATGCTATCATCTGACTGTTGGTTATGTTAAAGGTTTATCTACACATAGTGAGATACCCACTCTTCTTTATCATCGCACTTCTACAACTATCTCTCGCACTACGTAATTCTAATGGGCACCTCTATGGTGATACTTATCATCGCGAGTATAAGGTCACTTATGTATTCTATATAGATGACCTGAAGATCTATGCTTCTAAAGCAAAGCAGCTTTATAGTGCTTTATGTGTCGTCGAGAGGTACACATGAGAGGTTGCTATGGATTTTGGGCTGGGCAAGTGTCCTAAGATTGATCTGAAGCGAGGTCGAGTTACTGGCGTTCCAGAGGACACTGAGTTTGTTGATATGAGCGTTATTAGACACCTTGACACTGGAGAGACCCGTCTCTATCTCGGCGTGCCTAAAAGCCGCATTTGCGATATAACATCATAACATTCTAGTCTATCGGCGTTGAACAAGATGTCTGGGATGTCAAGACGTCATGACAGGCCTGGATTTTTAAATTTCCTATGTCTTTAACAGCAAATTATCCTGGATATAGCTCACATCGTCGGAAATGGAAAAGATCGTCTCCTAAAATTTGAGGAAACACGAGATGTTTGGGAAAGGAGCATTCCTTAACAAAGCTGCGGAGCAGGCAGCTGATACCCTTGGTCTTAATCTTAACATCAGAAGTGAACGTGTTGCATTCAAACCACGTGGTTCTGTCGACTTCGGTTTTCAAAGCGCTACCTTAATATTCTTGAAAGGTTAAGGACTTATAACATCTTTGCAGGCGAGTGCTTCCAGAAGATGGGGTGTAATTTGCCTGCAGAATGGGACTGTGTGTCCGACTTCAGAGACCTGGCACATATGATTTACAAATGGCCTTAGCTTCCGGAAGGTAATCCGGCTTTTCTGGGTTATCTGTAGCTTCGTTTTTCGAGTATGTACCTCGAGCAAGTAAAATTATCTGAATTAGTATTTGAACTGGATGTGGAAGCTGTTAGCTTCCGCGGAGAGTTTGGATTAATAGATGTGATTGAGGTAAAGAGTATGTATCTCTATATTGGATTATCAGTCATTTTGTGTATTGCTGTGTATACTGTGAAGTACTCTGGCTTTGTGAAGCACTCCACCAACTCCACGAGGCTAGAACCGAACGAGTTACGCTTACCGACTAGGTATAATTTTCTGTCTGGCAAATACGTCTATCCTAAAATACTTTCTTGAAATTTATCTTTTATTCACTAATAATATTCACAAATCTGAATGCAAAATATTATTGTACAACAAGCCTTTTGAAAATAATTCATGATTGAAATCTCAACGACATTTTAGATCAATGTATGCTAGATCGATTCTTTAACATACATTTTTTTGTGATTCGATTTACGTGTATCAGATTCGAGATCGATCTTTTTGAAAGTATGAAACTTCCCTACTAGTAACCAAAATCTGAATGCTGTAGAGTTCCTGCAACATTAATGTTAGGCGAACCTATATAATGTACGCGTGCGAGTCCACTCATCTGACGTACTGAATTGAAGGGCTCAAGTAATGCTTCCAAACCAAGTTGACGTGGTCTTGTTATATAACATTGGTATATTTGATCAACATAATTGTGCGCATGGTCATTAAACCCACGGACGGCATCGAGATGTGCATAGAAACGATCGCCATTACTGAGTATTACAAAAGCATGCCCATGTCGATTATTATATGATGAAACATTATCTTGTGTCATAGGTTGGAGAGGTCCACGAAGAACATGGTCAGGTGCAGGTAGGCCATTCATTATTATATGTATATCAATGCGGCTTCCTGGAGGAATATTGAAAGGATGGACATGACTTTTACCATTATTACCTCGTTTATGTTCATCAACAAAAGCACCAAATACTGTAAAAAGAAACATTTATGAAATTTCTGAACACTGAAAAAATAACTGTTAGTAAGTAGATAAACACTTAGACAGCAGTTTTCTGGCATACGAAGTATGTCCATAAAGTATCTGAATACAAAGAATTCAGAGAACTCAAAATAAGTAAAAGCAATTTAGCTAATATAAAAATAATTCGACATAATATGCTGAACCAGAGAGTATTTATTACTGAACCTATCTCACTAAAAAATGAGAATAATCATCATTTTCTATTTCCATATGTTAAAAGATTTGAATCTGGCAACGTAGCACTGAATGGAATTTTTGACATTATTATTTTTAAAACAACTTTTGAGTTATTTATTTTATATTGTATGTGGAAAATATGTCAAAGTTCTTATTAATATTATATTATGATAGGTATACTTACTTGCAGAATTGAGCGATGCCACGCAGACAAAGAATAGAATTATCTTCATGGTTTTTAGATACGAGGAGAGATAACGATAGAGATCATTAAACTAATTTTTGAAAAGAAAAATTTCTTGAAAGGCGTCTGGTTTTATAGATTCTCTACAATTAAGTGGAGGGGCAAAGATTTCAGATCTCAGAATTTTGCATATCTGCTAGATTTATTACTCACAGAACGCGCAAGAAAAAATTGTAAACTTTATTCATTATTTTATACAAAGCAGTTAAACAAAACTCGATTTTAAGTTACGCAATCTCCATTTATTTTTCCTAATTGAATTTAAATTTTCTGAACGACAATAAATAGAGATTGCGTAATTTAAAAAAGAGTCAATGAAAAGAATTTTAAATGATAACCGTGTGATTACTGACAATATTCACGATTATTATATGAATGTTTTAATTGGATGGATTATAAGAACAAAGTTAAGTTTTAAATAAAATTAATTAATTTTATTTGAGAACATGTATCAGGTGTATGTATATAAACATCGTAACTAATTTTTCGCTGTTGATAAAATGAGATAAAAATTAATACAGAAATGAATAAATTCAAATGTTTGAAATCTCGCAAAGAATGTAATTTTTTGGCTTCTCGAAACATTGAGTATAGAGCTAAATGGAATTTTTTTCCAAATACGCAATATAGTCGTATGTTTATTCTCCTTCACTTGCCTTGAACGTAAAAGAAGACAAACAATTTCATAACTGATAATATAAATTGTCAGGAGATAAAAATGACAATGTTCCATATTATCACGTTCTAATAGTATCCTATAAGAATTTTGATATTTAATGATCATATATTTAATCAATACATTTTTCAGTTCATCTTAAACATCTGCATGAATAGCAAGAACAATTTCAAATCGTCGGAATAGATTAATTTTTTTTAAAGCATGAACAAATTTTGATGTTAAGAAATGAAATTACTTTTTGATTCCGATTAGCAATTGTTTTATTTTTCACAGATGGTAAAATTTTTCCTAAAGTTTCTTGGTTCCAGTTTCGTTATTTATAACAAATAAAAAGTGTTGTGAAATGATTCGATAAGTAACAAATCAATCCTTTTGTTCGACCGACGATGTTTTTTTATTGAAAAGCAGGTCGTTAGCTTCAAATAGAGAAATTACTGATTTCAGATTAAACAAATGTTTCAAGAATTTATTAACGGTTGAAATCCCTAATGAGGTTGCTGAAATTTTGGCTTTAAGAAACAAATCTGGAGTTTCTTTAAATGTTAATAAGATTCCCATCAATAGTTTGGTTGCAAGTATTGAAAATTCGATTAAAAATGTTTAAGAAGAAGATGTAAAATTGAATATTCGTAAAACTGTTACTGAAATAGTTTCAAATCATGAAAATAATAATAAATTTGAAAATTTAGACAAATCTGTTCAGTCAGTTGAAGATTTTCAAAAGAAACATAAAGATTTAATTTCTTTTAAGGCTGATAGAGGAAACTTAACGGTCGTTGCTAACATAGAAGATTATAACAGTACAGTTGAAAACATTCTTAAGAATGACATTTTATACGAGAATATTAAAATCAGTATGGTTTGAACTATTGAAAATAAATGTAATTATATTGCTATCGGATGGGAACGTAAAAGATTAATTGATGATCAATGAGCATACCGTTTAAAAATTCACAATAGTGTCATAGCAAAAGCTTATGCTCTCCCTAAAGTCCACAAACCTAATTTAAGTTGGAGACTGATTGTTTCTACTGTTGGTTCTCCCACTTACAATTTATGTAAGTGTATTCCAAATATTCTAAGACCTGTTTCTATTAACACTAGTTCGTTTGTTAAAAATATTTGGGAACTTGAAGATATTTAAAAAAACATTGTTGATGTAGTGTCCATGCTTGATAGCATCCCAATAGATATTGCTTTAGATTGCATTGAAGAAAAACTCATTTTAAATCATGACTTAACAAGGCTGGAAATCACTGAAATTTTTTTGTTGGTTCAGCATGCCATCTAGAACTTGTAACCAAAATTGAGCTTATTTAGGATTTATTGGAAGTGGAAGCTTTTGTTGACTGGTTTATACTAGTAAGTTGAGAAGTTTAGTAACCTCTATTGCGAGATGATTCCAACTTGCATCAAATGTGCTACAACCATCACCACTTTAATTTTAAGAAGATTTACCTTATGACATCTACGCTAATTCAATTGATTCTCATCAAGTCAGTCCTGTTTATTGTTTACAGAATGAAGAATAATATCACAGCTTCTAATTTGAAATTTAATTACACCTTTTGTTTTGAATTAATCACGGACTGGCGTGGGATAGCGAAGGAATCATGTTCAGTCATGTTAAAGTCAACGAAAATGAACAAGACGATTTCTCACCGTGATTCTGAACTTTTAAATACCTTGTACCGATCTAGTCCAGAATACGAGTCGCCTAGCATGTCCAATATAGCACTTCTTTTGTGTCCAAAAAAAGGTTTTGGTTGTTTTGGAAAATTGGCACCGATGTAACCTACGGAAGCTACGACCACGATCGTTCACCGAACGATCGATCCCGACGCGACCGGAAGTAATACGTCATCCGACTCGTCACTTCCCACAACACCAGAAGACGATCGAGTCGGGAAATCACTGAACACGTATTCCAAAGCTAAAGGAACACCGACTTTGAATTAATGGACTCAAGTACTCGAATATAGAAAAATGAGAGAAGACTAGTTGAATTACGGTAGTCCTCACGAAGGTCAAGATCCAACTGCTCGACCAGAGAGGGAGGAGGTCCCCCACTCCCCCACTCCAGTGAAAAGAGAAACTTCAAACTCAAAACTGGACTATGAAAAAGTCTTTAAAGAGACAAGCAAACAACAAGAGAAATAAATATTAACACCTTTGAGTAATAAGGGAGCGATGATTGGTCGAATCTTGACAGAGAGAAGGTCCAGGAAAGAATGACGATTTTCGCTTTCTTTCTTCGCCCCATAAACATGAAAAGACAGTCACGTGATAAAATCGCTTACAGCAAGAGAAATTCACTCAATGTTGAGTAACCAGTGCTCCCAATTTGGACCCCCAACAACACTGCGCATGCCTCGCACCAGCAGCCTCATTGGGTGTTGATCGCGCGCTTATTTGTAATGATTGAATATTCAAATCAATTTTTTTTACAATATATAATAATCGTAAAGTACAAAATAAATATTATGAATGATTTGAAATTTACATTGGCAAAAAAAGGTATTTCTTCCTTTGAATTTAAAATCAATAATTTATTTGTAAAGAGTACAGTGAAATAATTATTTCACCTTGCACTCTAAAAGACTATTTTGTGATCTGAAAATTATTTGTCATTATTTCCAGAATTATTTATCATAAAAAATTGATTTACACATATATTAGTTTCAAAAACGTGCCATTTCCAGCCAATGAGACTGCCGATGCAACGCATGCGCAGTGCAGTTGGGGAGTCGATTCGGGAGCACTACGAGTAACAATGATTTTACTGAGGTTAAAGTTTATTTATAATTCACAATCGCATTTTAAGAGTGTGTCGCTGTGTCAAAAATATAAAATTTTGTGCTTTTCATATTATAAAAACGGACTTTTTAATTTTTTTTTGCTTCAGAATTAGGTTTTAAGGCTTTTAGACTGAAATTTTATCAAGTTTTTTTTGTGATGTACGAGAATAATGGAGAGAATTTTAAAGCCAAATTTTTCAATTCTGCACGTTTGCAACATTTTACAAAAAATTCGTGTTAGTTTAAGAAATATTAAAAAGTTTCGCAAATATATCATAAAATTTAAAACAAAATGTCAATTTCATAAAATTTACAAAAAAATCGATTTTTAAAGATATGCAAGATTGTCAGAAAAGTTTGTGGAAGATTTTAAGGCAATTTCTTCATTTTGCAGAATTTAAAATTTGTTTAAAGAAAAATGCTACTTATTTTAGAAGATATTGAGAAGTTTTGAAAAAATTTCAAAAATTATTTAAACCTTGCAAAGATTTCAAGAAATTTAAAACAAAATGTAGATTTTTGATTTCAAAAGATTTCCAACATTGTCGAAAAAGATATAAAATTTTTGCTAAATTTAAAAAAAAAAATTATTTTTGAAAAGATTTACAAAATAATTTCAAACTTGAAGCAATTTGAAGAAAATTAAGAAAAAATGAAGAATTTTGAAAATTAAAAAAAAAAGGTTTTTAAACTTTTGAAGGGTTCAGAGACAATAAAAAAAGTACTTAAAATTCCTGGGAAGATTTATTTTTTGTTTTATTTTCAAAAATTATTTTAATAGAATATTCCAAAAGATATCCAAAATTATTTTCGAGAATCTGAAAGATAGTGAGGAAGTTTTGAAAAGGTTAAAAAATAATTAATAAAAGATTTGAAAGAATTTAAAACGATTTCAAAAAATTTTAATCGAAATGTAGATTATTAAAATTTCGAAAAAAAGTAGGGTTTCAAGAATTTTGAAAGGTTTCAAGATAATGAACAAGTTATTTTAAGATACCTGGTAAAATTTAAAGGATTTTTTGTTATGACAAATTAATTTGAACCCCGACGTAGTAAAACTGTTGCCATTTCCCCTCTTCTTCACGTATCGACTTTATTTTTGGGCGAGACTTTAGTTTAAGGTCCCTTCTTTGCAATACAATAGTTTTTTTTATAGTTTATGAAAAATTCTTCATGTTGAAAAAACGTGAGGAAACACAAGGGTGTGCACACAAGGGTTAAATAAATATAATACACAGAAGGCTCTTGTTGAAATGTGAAGGGTTATGTATATTTTTCCAAAATTACAACTGTAGGTGTCGTAATAATTGCAATCGATACCTGCGGAATATTCTTGTACATATGCGTAATCAATCGGATCGAGTTGATATAATTATCTTAGATTTAGTTAGGAAAAGTTATTGCAAATTATAATTATAGTGTTAAGGATATATTTTTTTTACCACATTTACAGATTGCAAGTGAGCACTGTCAGAACTTTTTTATTGTCTGGAGTCCCTTGTTATAAAATGCAGCCAAATGATATTAATCATTATCAGTGGCATGGGTGGGATTCCGATCTCTTTTCTAGTTGATCCAATCTCTATTTCTACCGTATGGAATTAGATAGACATGCTTGATCATTTTAAAACGATCGACTGAAACTGTTTCTCTCGATCGTATATTTCAGAATGAGAGTAGCAATATCTACTCGGGAGAAAGTAATATCTAATCAAGAAAGTAGCAGCAATCCCACCCCTGGGACCGCTGAGCGATCCCAAAGGGTCCCCCTTGATCTGCGCATGCCTGGATTATAGCGACGTTCATTGGTCATAGTACCCGCCTGTTTTCAAATTTCTAAAACAACGCGATCTACAACCAGTGATAGCCGGTCAGTTCAAGTGCACGCAGATCAAGGCGAACCTGTTGGGGTCACTTGTAACACCATCACCACAGAAGGCTTGTTATATATTAGCATTTTGCATTAACATTTATAAATCAATAGTAGGGAATTGATTTACGTGGATTCGATTCGTGAATGATTCAAGTGGATTCGATTGATGATCGATTGACGTGGACTCGATTCATGCTCGATTACAAAAACGATCTTGTTGAAAGAATGGAACATCCCTACTAGTAACCAAAATCTGAATGCTGTAAAATTCCCACAACATTAATTTTATTTGGAGCTACAAAATGAACGCGTCCATGTCCACTCATCTGATGTGCTGAATAGTAGGGCTGAAGTAATGCTTCCAAACCATATTTTTCTGGTCGTGTTATATAACAGCTGTATTCTTGAGAAGCATCATCACGCGCATGTTCATTATATCCCTCGATGGGTTTGAGATCTGCATAGAAACGATCGCCAGAACTGAGTACTACAGTAGCGTGCCCATATGGATTATCAGTTGATGGAACATTACTTCTTGTCATAGGTTGGAGAGGTCCACTAACAATCTGTTTAGGCACAGGTCGACCTTTTATCATTTTATGTATGACAATGTGGCTTCCTGAAGGTATACGAAAGGGATTGTAAATGTTTGGATCCACATGCATGTACCCACCATTAGCGTGGGCATCTTTATATTCTACAGCACCGACTACTGTAAAAAGAAAGATTTATGACATTTTTGTGCACTGGCTAAATAAGTAAAGAAGTCAATTCATGTAATAATGTATTATTTTGGTCATACAGTCCATTAAATATAATAGTGGATTCAGTTTTCAAGAATCAAGATTTATTCGTCAACTTCTTTGAAAACCAACGTATGTTCCGATCTTGTTGCAGGCCTTCTTCAAGGTCATACATAACCTAAGTTAACATAATTTAACACAAATGTAATACACTAAAAACGCTTATAACAAACAAAAAATTGTAAACAAATTTTTCGTTTAAATATACCTGTAGTGATATTAATTAAATCATCTAAGACATTTCATTTTTTGATTATTTTCCAAGAGAAAAACACATATTTTTGGAGTGAACCAAAATTAGTTGTTTTTATTTGTATTATTGAAGATTAAAATTTAAAAATAAAATTATATAAATAGTGCCCTTTAAAATATTTGAAATTGAAACCTCAAAATTCCGAGGCTACATTGTTGAATAAATAAACGAATACAAGGTGTCTTGATTTAAAAAGACAAACATGGACTAACGAAATACTTTTTGGAGAAAGTCATATTTCCATCAGTAATTAAAAGAGACGCATATTAAATATTAAAATTTAACATTTCGGTTTTTGAATTGTTTGAATTTTTAATAAATTTCCTTATAAAGATAGACTCTAAGTTTCTTCGTTTGTAAGTATTGTTTTCACGATCTGGAATTTTGATATTTTTAATATCAAAATAATGATTAAATTGCCATGAATATTGTGACAAACCAGTATTTTGATTGCCTAATTCAAAACCCTGTTTATGTTCATAAATGCGAGTTTTTAGTCTCCTCCCAGTCTCAACAATATAAATTTTTTGCAATTAAAAATTCATTTTTGGAATTTATTGAACTCGTAGAATTTATTGATTTTGTCGAATTTATTAAATTCCTGGAAATCACTGAATTCGTAGAATTCGTTAAATTCGTGGAATTCATTGAATTTGTGAAATTTGTTGAATTCGTGGAATTCATTGAATTGGTCGCATAAATTGAATCAATTGAATTTGTAGAATTAACTGATATTCGTGGAGTTTATTGAATTCGTGGAATTTATTGAATTGATAGAATCAATTAAAATGATAGAATTCGTCAAATTCATGGAATTCATTGAATTCGTGGAATTCATCAAATTTCTGGAATTCATTGAATTCGCAGGGTTCAAGACATTCGTGGAATTTATTGAATTGATAGAATTCATTCAAATGATAGAATTCGTCAAATTCATGGAATTCATTGAATTTGTGGAATTCATGTAATTCGTGGAATTCATCAAATTTGTGGAATTCATTGAATTCGTCGCATTAATTGAATCAGTTGAATTGGTAGAAATCATTTAATTCGTGGAATTTTTCGAATTCCTGGAACGTACTAAATTCGTGGAATGTATTGAATTCTTGGACTTGGTTGAATTGATAGAATTAATTAAGATTATAGAATTCGTCAAATTAGTGGAATTTATTGAATTTGTGGAATTCATCAAATTTGTGGAATTCATTGAATTAGCAGGGTTGATTAAATTTGTGAAATGTATTGATTTGATGGAATTCATTGAATTCGTCGCATAAATTGAATCAATTGAATTTGTAGAATTAATTGATTTCGTGGAATTCATCGAACTCGTAGAATATATCGAATCCGTAGAATGTATTGAATTCGTAGAATTCATTGATTTGATTGAAATCATTAACATTATAGAATTCATTAAAATTATAGAATTAATCAAATTCATGGAATTTATTAAATTTGTGGAATTTATTGAATTCGTGGAAATCATTGAATTCGTGGAATTCATTGAATTCGTCGAATAAATTGAATCAATTGAATTTGTAGAATTGAATGATGGCGTTGAATTTATTGAATTAGTGGAATTTATCGAATTCATAGAATTCATCTAAATGATGGAATTCATCAAATTCATGGAATTGATTGAATTTGTGGAATTTATTGAATTCGAGGAAATCATTGAATTCATAGAATTTATTGAATTTTCTGGAATTCATGGAACTGATAGAATGGATTGAATTTGTGGAATTCATTTAATTCGTGCAATTCTTAGAATTCGTCGAATAAATTGAATCAGTTGAATGTGTAGAAATCATTGAATTCTTGGAATTTATTGAATTCGTGGAATGTATTGAATTCGTGGAATGCATTGAATTCGTGGAATTCATTGAATTCGTGGAATTAATTGAATTCGTAGAATTCATTGAATTCGTGGAATTCATCGAATTGATAGAATTCATCTAAATGATAGAATTCATCAAATACATGGAATTTATTGAATTTGTGGGATTTATTGAATTCGAGAAAATCATTGAATTCATGGAATTTATTGAATTCGTGGAATTCATGGAATTGATAGAATTCATTAAAATAATAGAATTCATCAAATTCATGGAATTTATTGAAATTGTGGAATTCATTGAATTCGTCGAATAAATTGAATAAATTGAATCGATTAAATTTGTAGAACTAAATGATTGCGTGGAATTGATTGAATTCGTGGAATTTATTGACTTCGTGTAATTGATGAATTTCGTGGAATTCATCGAATTCATAGGATAGAATTCATTAAAATGATAGAATTAATCAAATTCATGGAGTTTATTGAAATTGTGGAATTCATAGAATTCGTCGAATAAATTGAATCAGTTCAATTTGTGGGAATCATTGAATTCTTGGAATTTATTGAATTCGTGGAATGTATTGAATTTGGGGAATGTATTGAATTCGTGGAATTTATTGAATTCGTGGAATTTAACGAATTGATATGATCCATCTAAATGATAGAATTTATGAAATTCATGGAATTCATTGAATTGATCAAATTCATTAAAATGATAGAATTCATGAAATTCATGGAATTCATTGAATTCGTGGAATTCATGGAATTCGTGGAATTCATGGAATTCATGGAATTCGTGGAATTCATGGAATTCATGGAATTCGTGGAATTCATGGAATTCATGGAATTCATGGAATTCATGGAATTCATGGAATTCATGGAATTCGTGGAATTTATGGAATTCGTGGAATTCATGGAATTCATCGAATAAATTAAATCAGTTGAATTTGTGGAATTTATTGAATTCGTGGAATTCATTGAATTCTCAGGGTTGATTAAATTCTTTGAATTTATTGAATTGGTATAATTTATTGAATTCGTGTAAAAAAAATTATCAACTGAATTTGTGGAATTCATTGGATTCGTGGAATTTATTGAATTCGTGAAATTCATTGCATTCATGGAATGTATTAAATTCATGAAATTCATTCAATCGATAGAATTAATAAAAATGGTAGAATTCATCACATTCATGGAATTTATTGAATTTGTGGAATTTATGAAATTCGTGAAATTCATCGAATTGATAGAATTCATTAAAATGACAGAAATCACCGAATTCATGAAATTTATTGCATTCATTATATTCGTGAAATTTTTAAAATTTATTGAATTTGCGGAAATGCTGGAATTCGTGAAATTCAAGGAATTTGAAGAATTCCAGAAATGCTAAGAATTCAGAAAATTCAACGAATACTGAGAATCTGAGGGATGCCGAGAATTCAGAGAAATACAGAAAATTTTAAGGAATTCAGAGGAATTTAGAAGATTTGAAGAAAGTCAAAATAATTCCGAAGAATTTAAAAGAGGGTACGTGCATTCCGCGCATTTAACATCTTTTAAATTAATTTTTAAATTAGTTAATTACTGAACCTATCTATACAGGACACTGTTATAATCATCATATTAATCTTGTTCGTTTAGTCCCTTGTTTTACAAGATTTTAATCTATTATCAACGTGGCAGTCGTCGAATGAAGATTTTAGATAATTTTGAAGAATTTTAAAGAATTCGAAAAATTCAAGCTTTTCAAGGATTATTCAAGGACTACAGCAAATCAGAGATTTCAGCGGAGCATAGAAGAACTTAGTGGGATTCAGAAAAATTAAGGGAATTTACGCAACTCAGAGGATTGATATTGGTAGCGGTAACTATAGAGAAGTCAAAACAAATTTTTGAAAAGAAAGATATTTGTTCAATATTTGTTCTAATTTTTATTTACGAGCATACATTCTGTTTTCCATCTCGACTAAATGTTAGAGGTATCAAAGTGTCTTTTG
>CAKNWW010347924.1:0-12839 GCA_932074435.1 Andricus kollari | reverse complement strand
AAAAAGTTAGAGATATGGAGATAAACGCGGAAGCAGGAGCGCATCCACCTGATATTCGAAATCGGATTTAAAGCATGGTGATGAAATGCATGAGAAGGTCTTTTAACAACAGTTAGAAGGTCTAAGTCACATCTCAAACGAGACAGCCTGAGTAGTTGTGCGAGAATCGATACCATGGAGGGCGCGCACTAACTCCGGAGCACCATTACTTGATCATAGTTTCTACTTTGGGTGTAGCTGCTGAGCCCTTTCCTGAACAACGATAAGCTCTGTCACGTTTCGATGCATGAGAGTTCGGGGATGAACTTGAGTTTGAGGAATCTTTGGATTCTGAAGACGAAGCTCCAGGTTCTGTTGAATTTCCTTCAAGAATTTCCAACGTACGAACTCTGTTGCTGAGAACTGTACGCAAGGATTGGCGAGAATTGGCTAGGTTAAATCGCCATGAGACCTTTTTATATACACAAGGAAAAAATAACCGTTAAGTGACAATTAATTAGAATTCACTTATTCTCATATCGATCAACCAACATCTTCCACGCGCACTTATAATTTTCATTTGTGACAATAATGTTTTTTAATAAATGAGCTGGCTCACTAGATAAGGCCAAAAATTGTATGCTTCTCAATTTCGTCTTCATAAACTGTAAGTGGTGCATGTCCTTGGATTCAGTTTGGTGGTGGAGTCAGTGCGTGTTCACGGATTTATTATTGTAATGATAAATTTTTTAGGATAGCTGAGAATAAAAATTAATACTAAATGAAGTACAAATATTAAAGTAATCATGAAAAATAAAATTTGTACTTTATTTTGCAATATCTGCGTAAGCAGTCCCGGATCGAGGTACATAAATAACCATAATATATATTTTTCCATTTGATATAATAGAGTGGAACTCAATGTAGAAAAGTTCGCACTCTAAACAAAATCGAGTGCGAAGCACGAGATACGTGATGAGATTGTGTTCCTTAAAGTCGAAGGAGCTTTAACAAAATAATTTAATTTTCAACCTAAAATGATGAATTCGCAGCAAAAAATTTAATAGTTAATATTTCCACGGAAAGATGTAAAGCGGTAGGGGTGTAACTCACATCATTGATCCACGTCAAAGAAAAAACTTATTTAACAATTTTATTGAAAAACAAATACTGCTTCCCGTAATAATTTTTATCTTTGAAACTTACTAGTTGAGGGAACCAGATTTCTTTCCCTGGACTGATTTATGAAATGTAAATATGAATATCTCAGAAGGACCGGCTGAGTCAATAACCTAACTTCATCTCTAATTTTTTTACAATGCCAGTTTAGTAATGAACACCTCGACTACCAGCACTAAAGATCCAATTTTTTACTTCTATTTTTCTCTGTGCAGTGATTCCCTTAATTGAACAAGATGTGGATCATTCATACTGTGGTCTTGACCTTGATGGTCATCCTTGATTCAATGGGTAATTATAAAACTCTACCATACCAATAACTTTAAAAGCGTTTTTGAGCTTTCCGCAAATAACAATTTTGCCCCCAAAATGAATACGAATTTAAACTGAATTCACTTCAGCGGAATTTAGAATTTGTGTATTCTCAAAAATGAAATTTGAAAAATATCCGCTAAATATCTTAAAATAGTAAAAATCATCTAAATAGCTGTGTAATATATAGCCCGTTCTGATTCACGGAATGAACAATCATGCCCTTCCGTGTGCGTTTTTGCGACGATAACTGTGGTCTCCAAAAACTCACTCAAACACAGCCAGCAATCCTACATGCCCAAATATAATAGACTGCAAATATAATAATTGGAATGGAAATCAGTAAATTCCGAACATTTTTTAAAAATTAGATGAGGCAAAGTTGGAGAGAATTTTAATCTGAAGAAAAACAACTTCTAGGTAATCATTAAAGTCTTATAATTTCAAAGATAAGAACAACACACAAAAAAGATAAGAATAGAACATAAAAACGATTAATATATTGTTGATGAACATATGCGCAATATGTCTGAATGATTTAAACAAAACCGGTTTACATTCAAATTTTTATCGAAGCGCTTTTCGAAAGAATCGCTTTATCATACTCAAGATAGCCTCGGTTGAGGTAATAAAACTTCGTTTCTTGGAGTTACTCATAAAATGTAAATATGGATATTCTAGGACGACAAGCTTGACCAAAAATAATGGGAAAGCAATTTAGATGCCATGTATAGACACGAATAATAAAACACCAGAATTTACATAAGATAGGTTGCTAAAAAAATTCCTCATTTACGCACTGATGAGGTTCTCCTCAACTTGGTAAAAATGGGGATCGATTATTCTCTGATGTGATCCTCATCATATTTCAATCGCTATTATTTCCCAAACTCTAGTTGATTTTGTCTAAAATGAATACGAATTTAGTCTGAATTAATTCCGGGGATACCCAGAATGCGTCTGTTATGCAAAAGGGAATCCAAAAAACACTGATTCTGGACTTGTCCGAAGTTCAAAACAAGAAAGTGCGTTCATTTAAGAAGTAAGTGGAAATTTCGTTGTCTTAGTACGAATCATGCTTATAGATCAGCAACAGACAAATGTCAGTACCAAAACTTGGGTTTTGGCTATATTAAACTTAGTACACCCAAAACATTAGAGAATTTAAATTAAGTTGATCGAAATACTTATATATGCTTATTGTTAATAATTTATTTGATGTTATTGTTTCTCTTTTGATTGATCTGCGGGTTTTATTGACCATAGCTTTGTCTCCGCCCGGTGTTTACTCTCCTCAGGGTTTTCCCTTTGTTTGTGAGTTTCGCATACTGCCTTTTCGTAGCATGGGAACTCAGTTAGTAGCGTGGGGATGCTTTTGTCGAGCTGAGTCGGACCCTTTTGCTGCCCTACCAGTGTTTTTCTATCAAGGTGTAGGCTGGTATGTCCATGTTTTCGGTAGTTGCGACGTTCAGTAATCAATTCTGCGTCTTCGAGATAACTCAAGCATTCAAGTCCATAAATTAAAGTCAGTGGCTCTTCAAGTCCTAATTAACTGTTCAGTGATTTCACGACTCGATCGTCTTCTAGCGTCACGGGAAGTGACAAGTCGGATGACGTATCGCCTCCGGTCGCGTCGGGATCGATCGTTCGATGAACGATCGTGGTCGTAGCTTCCGGTGGCTACATCTGTGCCAATTTTCCCAAACAACCCAATCAATTTTTTTGGACACCAAGGGAGTGCTTTATTGGATACTCGGATAGTCGTATCCCGGACTCAATCGATAAAAGGTATTTAGCAGTTAATTATAACGATGGTTGAATAGCCTTTTTCCTTTTCGTCGACTTTGACATGGCTGAACATGATTCCCTCGCTACCCCACGCCAGTCCGTCATTAATTCATAACACTTATTATAACATGAAAAGATCAATTAAAGACATGTACTATGGCACCAGTGTATGTTTGCATAAAGCATATTTCCAGGTTCCTACCCGAATTACGTTTCCTAAATATTGCAGGTATATATTTTAATAACTTTCCCAAAGGTGCCTTCCCTAGATGTCTTCTCAGCCTTTCCTCACAATGTTGCCACTAAAAGTTCATGATATGCCAGAATACTTTAAAAAAATTAATACTTCGTTTCCTTTTGCAGAGTTAAGTTCACAGCACGATTGCCCTCCTGATGGCGCCCCTATTTATGGTGTTTCTCGTGGCGGCTCATCTTCTACTTCTGACGTACAACATTCCCCTGCCAGGTATTTCCCTCCTGCCGAGCCTCTTCTTCGGGGCAGGTCCCGTTCTCCACCTACAGAGCTCTCTCTTCGTCTGAGGTCGAGGTCTCCTCGTGCCCGATCGACACCTACCAGGCTTCCTTTTTCTAACGTACTTGGATACGAAATTAACCAACTTCCATTTATACGGCTAACTCTCAAAAGAAATTCCAATCGGCAATTCAAACTTCAAAGATATACTTTTCCTGTGTTTAAACCAGTTAAAATACTTATAGGACGGAATCGCTATGGGCCCATACCAACCCAAGAACAAATGGTATTATCAACATTTGATAGTGACGTCCTTGCAATATTGGACAGTAATCATAATTGTTTGGCTGGTATATACACACACATCCGTAATCGCGGTGAAGCAAGGGCAAAAATAAACCTAGAAAGCGGCAGGGTTATCCAAATGACCGATGATGAAATATGGGATTCTCCAGTAGGCACCCGACGCAAAATCTTCTCTAATTTTACAGTAAAGTGTTTAAGCAACAATCATCAACAGCTGCACCAATAATTTAATTACAACAACATATTTTAAACGAAAATATACAACTTTCTGTGATCTATATTCGCTTTAAAATGTTGCAAGTAACTTGAAATATTACAAATAATAATAAAAGGTCAATCGATTATGGTTACCAAAGTTTCAATCTTTTGTCGATGCCCCACCCATTTTTTTTCGTGAATAAATACAAAAAGTTTCGTTTCATTTCCGCACAAAAATGTTTGTTGATAACAATTATTATAGGTTTATAAAGATTTAAATAAACGCAGTGAGGCTGCACTATGAAACTAGTATCTGAAAGTTAAAGGGTGTCCATCATTTTTAACATTCTCATCAGAGAAGGTATTAGATTTGTGTAAAATTTGATCCCTGGGTATCATGGCCTGCAATGCAGGAATGTTTAACTTCCTGCCCTTGAATTTAATATACTATTTTTCATAGGATGCGCACTTTTTATAATTATAAAAACAGGACAATAAAAATACATTTGCTTCAATAATTGTAATAATCTAAATTTTTTGCAATGATACATTCTTAGGATAGCTGAGAATAAAAATTATGTAATACAAGATAAAGTACAAATATTAAAGCAATCATGAAACATAATATTTGCACTTTATTTTGCAATATCTGGGTAATCAGTCCCAGATTGATGTACATACATAAATATAATATATGTTTGTCTATTTGACATTCTTTTGTATATTCATTTATATTGGCCGAGGAATTTTTTTTTAATTCATATTTTTTATATTTAACTTAGGCAAATCTTCAAACTTTAAAATACATTTGACCGTTAATATTAATTTAAACAACAATAATTAATATTCTTCGATTGAAATAATACTTATTGTTGAACTTAATGTACAAAAGTTTGCACTTTGGACTAAATCGAGTGCGAAGCACGAGATACGTGATGAGAATGTGTTAGTTAAAGCCGAAGGAACTCTAAGAAAATAACTTGATTTTCAACCTAAAAAGATGATCAACGAAAAAAGATTTTTTTTTGTTATAAAAGCAAATAAGACTACCTAAATTGTTAAACTGCAAAAAAAAGTAATTTAAACACAAGGAAAATAAATTGCTAACTATAATATTATATTAGGGTTACCGCAAACCCTCATTCTCAAAATTCCCTAATTTTCCTTCGACGAATTTTTCATTTGGCGTCATCATTAATACTTAAAGACCAGAATCTGGAACAAAATTGTAATTTTACGAATTAAAGTTGAAAAATTTCAAATTTATTTTTTTCACAGTTATTTCAAGTTACAGAAATTTCTTGAATTTTGCAAAATTTTTGCTAAATCGCTGAATTTTCTCTAACCAATGAAATTCGCGGACTTTTTTCAAAAATGATCGTTTTTCTTTCACCAGGTTTCTTTGGCGTGTCAAATTCAATTAATTTCGAATTTCTGTAAAATTACTGCAAGCTATTTGTTTCATTTGCGAATTTCGAAAAATTACGTTTAAGCTATTTTTATATTACCTGTACTCTGTTTTATAGCAGTGTCTACGTAAATTAAAAAAATTTGTCTATTTGTACCTAAGCGTGACCACAACGCCCTCTCCATAAAGAGAGGAACGCAGCCACGCTGTTGGCTGATATCTCCGACTCACTGATGCAGTAACTGCCAGTAGGTATTAGACGTTTCCCCGCAATCTCAGGGCAGTGACAGAGGATGTAAGTAGCTGTCTCATCCTCCATTCCGCACAGACGAGAGAGAGAACTTTCCGCAAGCCCTATCTTATGTCTGTGATATCTGAGATTTGCATGTCCTATAAACATTTCTGTTAGGACTTTGATCTCTTTTCTCCCGAGCTTGAGTATTTCCCTTGCTCGGTTAAAATTAAGCTTTGAGCCCAAGAGGGTTTTGGCCTGTCTGCAACCAGTGACCAAATCCCACTCATTCTGATGTTCCTCAGTCAGCCAACTGTTAATTTTTTCAGTGACTGACCTACTGGAAATACCTACAACTGGCTCGGGTCCAGTAAAGTTTCTTCTCGCTGCTAGTTTGGCTAGCCTGTCCGATATCTCATTGCCCTTGATACCGCTGTGTCCAGGGATCCATAGCAGAGTAACTCGGTTTTCCGTCGCTAGCATATTTAGTGCCTGAAAGCACTCCCATATTAATAGCGACGTGGTTGTTGTTGCATTCAAGGCCAATCTAGCAGCCCTGCCATCTGTGCAGATACGGATGTTTCTTTTGTTGTCATACTCCTTTGCCTTGTAGGCGAACTGGAGTATGGCCATAATCTAAGATTGTAGAACTGTGGCGTGGGACCCCAACTCGATTGTGAAGCCCATTCCATTCCTTCTACGATATACACCGGCTTCTGCATTCTCCTCGTTCCTAGAGCCATCTATAAACCAGTTGTCTCCATCACTGGGCAGGTGCGCGTCGCCTTTAACCCATTCCTCGTTCGTGGATAGGCTAACTCGATACTTCTTGTCGAAGAGGAAGCGAGTGACCATTTTATCCCTGGGCATGTTCAGGGTCGGCCTCCTCGCGATGTCGACTGGGATCTTCACTGCTGTCTAGATCCTTCTGTCATTTACCAAGTTTACTCTCTAGGCCGCCTTGGCAGCCACGGCCTTAATTGTGAGATGGAGGGGCTCCAGCCCTGTTAGTGCCCCCAGTGCCATCGTGGGTGACGACTTCGAGGTACCAGTGATGCTTCTCAAAATCAGTCCCCTGAGCCTTTCCAGTCGAGACTTCACAGTGGACAGCTCGACCCTGCTCCACCGGACCACCGCCGCATAGGTTAGCCTGGGTCGCAAGATCGCTGTGTAGATCCAGATGAAAGTCTCCGGCTTCAAGCCCTAGCTTTTCCCTATAGCTCTCCTGCAGAGCCATAGAGTTGCTACTAGCTTCTTGCACTTGTTTTCCAGGTGCTCATTCCATAACAGCTTCTTATCCAGAATTACTCCTAGGTATTTAGCTCGTTCTTTAATTTCTAGTTGTTGTCCTCCAAGTTTCAGTGTACTCGTGGTTCCCCACTTATACCCTCTGGTGAAAACAACCGCGTCTGTCTTACTCGAATTGATCGGTATCCCAGTTTTCTTACACCATGAATCCACTATCATCAGTGCTTGCTGCATTACTCCAAAGAGCGCATCCAGATGCTGGCCGCGCGCGATAACTAGTATATCATCTGCATAGCCTATAACGTGGTGACCCTGACTCGAGAGTAGATGAAGCAGTTCATCCGCTAGTAGGCACCACAGCAAGGGCGATAAAACTTCTCCCTGCGGACATCCCAAGTCAACGGTTCCACATAAAGTGGTATCACCCTTAGTCAAAGTTAGATTCATGTTGGCCAACATGTGGCACGTCCATTCAACGACTACAGTAGTCACACCATGTGTGATAATGACCGCCCTGATCACCTCTCCAGAGGTGTTGATTAAGGCTCCTTCTATGTCCTAAAAGGTTCCAATCGCAAAATTATTTATTTTTGTTTGCGTAAACTTTAAACACCCACCGTTTAACGATTTTAACAAATCGGATAAATTCGATTAGTCAGTGTAATTACCTGAAAATGTCAGCAAAGTTATTTTTGGAAACAATGTAGTTGAATTGGAAGAAATACAGAGGGTTCCATTAATTGATCATTCATTTGCATCACGAGATGAAAGTGAATCGAATGCATCGAGGTACAATCCTTTGGAAGTTTGGTACCACACATTAACTTATGATTAAAAGTCATCCTTGATGTATTACATGTCGTTAGTCAGTGCGGCCTTTAATAGTTCTACAAATTGCGACTGCAATTTTATACAAATCGATTCCAATGCTTGAAACCAGACTGTCAACAAACCACGCATTTGAGGAGTTGGACCTCATTGGAACGAGCCCGTAATGAAACTGCTAAGTTTCAATTCCTCGAGAAGGCTATTATCCGCCTGTTGTGTTATCGTTTTTATGGTAATGCAAAAGACGGAAAAAAACTACAAAACACGTACGAAATAATTAAAGTATTGAGACGACGTCTCAAAAATTAAATGTTCACAATGAAGTCCGAATAGTACCGGGAGGATGTTGACAGTAAACACTGTGCAATTTTCACAACTGCACTTACAAATACTTGCAGTAACCTTAACCAAAGAGTAGAGTATTCAAAAACTTTTCAGAATGCACTAATGAGGATCCGGCTTGAAGTATCAAAAATTTGAACGAATTTTTAAACAATATAAGAATTTTTAAAACTATTAAAAATAATTAGGCATCTTATTCAGAATAATTATCATTAATGGTATAAAAAAGGAGGTGAGACAAATAACTTGATGCATAAATTCAAATCAACTGATAATGGTCTGTTCAGAGCTGTTTTTATTCAATAATTAATTACTGATGAAATAATAATTATATAGCCGGTCTTGATTCACAAGATAAAGAATCAAGCTCTTCTGTGCTAGCTTGTATTCGCTTGTTCCAGTCAACAAGACAATTAAATAAATATATGTTAGATAAAACATTAATTGGAATCAAGAAACGCAAAGAAGACATAAATCAGTCAATTCCTAACAGTTTAAAAAATTAGATGCAGCAAAGTTGTAGATAATTTTTCTTGCAAAACTTCAACTTATAGGTATTCATTAAAATCTTATCGTTTTAGCTTTAAGAATAGCTCATAAGAATGATAAGATTATCATTATCATTTACCCAATTGTCGAATAACTACTTATTTGTTAAAAGTTTTTGACTACTAAAATTCTTGCTGAAATTAGATTCTGAAAGAATTTATTCAACAAATCTATGTAACGTCGAATTATTTCATTTACGATTACTATTATTAACAGTAAAGGGCGAACAAATTTATCCTGTAATCTTAGTAAAAATTAATTGATTAATTAAATTTTACTTGATGAAATTTCTTTAAAGGATATACATAGTCTCATTAAGGTACTATATATGGGAATATGTAAGCTGCCATCTTGCTTCCCCGCGAAATTCAAAATCGTTAACTTGATATCGAATTTTCAAGCGATGAATTTTGGTCTAGAGCCTAATTAATGAGTAATGTGGGTTTTAACTATTGATTTCAAATTTTACGAAATTCGAAATGAATGAAAAATGCATACATATATAGTAAAAAATATATGTTTTTATTAAATTAAAAAAAAAACAGATACGGGTTCCTAACCTTACTTTCTTCTCGATCTTATTTCGCTGAAACATACGAAAAAAATTCTCACGGGCAATTTAATGACATATAACCATAAGCTTCAGACTTATTTAGACATTTTGTCGAGTCTACAATTTATAATCGATATTGACAGTTTTTCTCTTTGGCCTAGTGTAAAACGATCATGATACCAAAATGAGTTTTAAGAATGATAGGAACAAAGGAAGCGTACAAATCAAGTGCTGTGAGTAAAACTGCCAATACTGAGCAAAATAATGCAGTCAGTATTACGACAGAAGGTGATGATAAGCTTGATCTAGTATTCGGATTACTTGGCGTGCAACATTAGATTATTTATTATCATTAATCTTGACTATTAGTTATAGATTTGACTTGAGCTCGTATGTAACAACAAATTTACTATTATATAAATGTATCTAATATTTCACTAATCCGATTGTTCTGTAAAAACCGATGAGTTCATAATTGAACAAATTTTATATTATTTAATTGTTTCAATGTCCGTGATTGGAATTGGCTTTCATTGGAACCGCATATTGCCATGAGTGGCTGTAACACGAGGCGGTGGCCTTGAGGCCATCATAAAGGACTGCAGTCTCCGCCACTATATTTTGCACTATTTTAGTATACTCAAAATAATTACTTTTGAAAACTAATTTCTTAGAATTTGAAAATCAATGCCAGCATCTTCTGCCGTCATGGAACTTCCATTGGCGGCAAATAACACCAATTTCGAAAGGGATGGGTGGAAATTTAGTCACCCCTAGCCTCTTTCCAACTCGTGTAAGAAAATTTACGTTAACACGTTAATTCTTAAGGTAATTTTTAAATTCTCGTCCTGCAAACAACACCAGAAGACGAGCGAGTCGGGAAATCACTGAACAAGTAATCGAGAATTAAAGAAAGAAGGAGTTTGAATTAAACGACTCAAATACCCGAACTGTATAGAAGAAGCACAATTGATGCTAAATCGTTGCAACAACCGAAAATGGCTACACTAGCATACACCTTGATTGAAACTGAACTGCCTGGAAAAGGTCCGAGCCTGCTCAACAAAAGAGGCATCATCCTACTACCTAGTCCTCATTCCAACGGGAAAAGGGTAGCGCCAGAAACTCAAAAACAGAGAAAAATCTTCAAAGAGAATGCTTATTGGGCGGAAACCATTTGATTACCGATAAAACCTGAAGTTCAACAAAACAAAAGCCACGTAGGAAGGTCAAGAGTTTAAAGCCGCCCACCATGAAGTACACACTAAATTTCCATTGATGAGAGTCAACAAATTCAGTTCAGCCCGCGATGGAACACAATTCACCGTATGGAATCAGCGCACGACTGGTAACCAACATATTGGTTATCCGTCCTAAAGGCCATGGCTCAGGTTGGAGTAGAGAAGGGTTGAGAATGAACACGACGTTTCCAATTTGAAGAATATGTTTTGGCGCAATCCACTTATCTGAAATGTTTTCCATCTTTTGAGTAAATGATTAGGAAGTGGAGTATCTCAACGAACTTGAGGTTTCCAGGGATTCTGCATCAGGAGCTTCGCGACGATAGTGATTGGACTCAGCCAGCCAACTGAATTGAAGAGCCAGGCCATTTTTTAAACAGTCTGTCCCACCGAGGAATTCATACATAGAGCGCTTGGCATTCCGTAGGTTAGAGTCCGAAGCTGATAGTGACTATCTTCGTTCGCTCCTGGTTTCCTCCAAACGATACGTTAAAGCTCGATATCTCTTTCATCAACTCTGATCTGGCGAAACATCGTTTTAACATCCGCAGAGAAAAACACTTTGAGGGAATCCCCACCGCATCAAAATGGTAGCAAAGTCATATTTGCTGTTTCCGACCTGTGTCCAACAAATTATTCAAGGATAGACCTGAAGAAGTATGTTGCGATGCATTGAAGACCATTCGAAGTAAGGAACGATGGTCTACATTCCTCCAAACGGCATGATGTGGGAAGCAGTAAGTGGGCCTGAAACTCGGAAGTGTTTCAGTAGGAAGAATAAGACGCATGTGCCCTAACCGTTCATAACCAGACATGAAACGCGTATATTCCCCGTTCAGTAAGGTGTCCTTCTCCAATCATTGACCCACGGAATCAAGGATCCGTTCAATTCCTTTCAGATGGTCTCCTAAGGTGTGAATACAGGGTGGTCAAAGAGAGAGAAAGAGAGAGACGTACAATTTATCTACACGTGTTGTCGCGTAATAATCAGCCGAATAATCAGATTCCGAATCCAAACGAACTTTCTTAGCGGTTGGAGAGTCTGAATCTTTAAAGGGCTTTCACGAGTCATGTCTTCATGAAGTGTGCTATAAATCTGTTTATTGCATACAGGAAAACGAATCGTCGAAGAATTGTTACAACTCCAATGTCCCATCTGGAGACAACAAACGCAGGAACGTAGTCTAATCACATTTTGACGCCGATCAGGAGAATCAAGCGTATGCCGCTCTCGATAGTGACCAATGTAATGGTTTGATTCACCAGCAGCACAAGACCGATGGGCAGATGGAGCGCATAACCGAGCCCGGCTAAGCGTTTCAACTTGAGGCTATGGATCACTTATTGGCGTAAGTAACGTTTCGATAGTCTTCATGAGGGACGCAAAGATTCTTTCCGCCGTGAAAGAGTGTTTAAAGAGTCTGCAAGCCATTCACACTCTTTTCTTTCTAGGTGTTGATGACCGTTATGGTTTAAAGAATGTGTTGGAGTAGGGGCCGCTTGTTGTCGTTGCGCCCCAAGAGAAGTAACCAGGCTGTTGCGTTGCGAATGTGGAAACTTTATCCTGGGTAAATTTATCTGTGAGCGAGTGACTGACGCTGGAGCGTCTCAGTGAATACTTTCTCAGCCATCGAAGATCAATTCGTCAACTGTGGGTGAAAAATTCTCTGCAATTCGCTACAATTAATTAGATTACAAAAGAAGTGGAGTTGACTTAAAAACAATGTGTAGGGGAATTAAGACAGAAACCCTGGCATGATGATGAATGTTCCTATCTTTCCCGTAAGTTGAAGAGGGATTTAAAAAGGGGTAAAGAATTAGGGTTCTCGGATGCTGACGATAGGGTTTACAAGGGGTCGAAACGTCACTATGTTTGTGTGATTGATAAGAAGCGTAAGGAGTTTGAGAGTTCTCGGCTCAATGACCTGGCTGCGGCTGACAATTCCATGACAATCAGGAAAGGCGGTTAACAATTTTAGATTTCGAGTCTCCACTGGAGGTCATAGCAGCTTAGCGGAGTGGCAAGAATTCGTCAATGCAATGTATATACCTTGTACTGCGTTAGATATCTCCTGGTTTGAAGTCTCTAAATCCTCTTTTAAAATCGGATGTTAGGGAAAATGAAATTAAACAAATTAAAAAAAAAGTGAATTAAACAAGGTTCCCGGGGGGATGGCATTAGCAATTAATTATATAAGTATCTC
>CAKNWW010347920.1:0-10057 GCA_932074435.1 Andricus kollari | reverse complement strand
ATGTATAAATATGTTTCAATGACCGAGAAACACGCCTTTTCTATTTCGCAAAAATTGATCCTATCAGGAATACGTAAAACGTAGATATCTTTGAAACAGGAGCAGCTAGGAATTCGTTCTAAACGGATTTTCCACCTGTAATTATTCAAAAACACACCCCTGCTTTCAGTTTTTGTCGACATTTTTATGCAACCTATCGTCGCTTCCTGCCCACCGTGAGGAGCATTCCGTCTTTGTACGTGCATATAGATGCGTGAGAAATTGCTCCGTGAAAATTAAATCGCAATAATTCTGATTTGTGTAAAGCTTTGAAAAAAATTACTTAAAATTGTAGATAATATATTATATTATTATATTCACCAATATAATTGAGGATAACTGCCAAGAATAAAACCAGAACATAGACAATGCTCATTTTTTCTAATTGTAGCATAAACTGATTCATATATTGATGAAGCATTTGATAAAAAATGTAAGCAATGAATAGCCTACTGTTAAATTATCTTAAGCATACAGTATAGGCGTTATCTCTTAAAATAAAAGTGACAAGCTTGTCATTCTGAGATATTCACATTTTATATGAGTCAGTTCCAAGGAACAAAGTTTGGTCGCAAATTTTATTAAAACTGATGACACAATTATTGTAAATCAAATATTCGGCTTTTTAAATCGTAAAACAATCTAGCCAAAAATGTTTTAAATTGAGGCTTCACAAAGATTCCTCAAATCAAGTCTGATTACTGCCCTGAATTGAGACTGATTTCTGCCTTAATGTGACACCTATATTTTAAACTATAAAAAAGACAGTCAATAGCGATTATTTTAAAACAAGAATTGTATTTAAAAAATGCAGCTTTTTGCTGTACGTTTAAGAGAGTACTGTTTTTGACATGGCAATCTCATATAGTGGCCACTATAACGGTCTATTTCAAGCTTTGACAAACTAATATGAATTCTACAAAATATGTTAAAAGAATTGGAAATATGGATTTCATCCTTTCATATTTAAGATCTAACGTTTTAGAAATTACTCAGAGAAAAATACGTTATCTTAAACCAAAGGAATTTCCCACTAACATCTATTCTCAATCACTATGGCAGAAACTCCCAAATATATGTCGAATTATCATTAGTATAAATATCTAAATCTAAAGGATTATTTACTCGAATTTTAATAGAGAATATTTATACAAATAGCCATTTTTCTCGTAAATCACTCAAAACTTATGCTTGAACATATCCGGTGCCGATCACGATTGTATTTCTGGCGATCACTTGATCGCACTTAATTTGAGAATGTTTTATTGAACCTCTTATTTGATTCATTTTGACAAACGAATCAATTTGACATTTAATTTACGCGTTTACACTGTATTTATGAAAAAATGTAAACAGATAGAATACGCTTCTTAGTTACCGGCGTGGCGGGTAGAGAGAAAAGGGCCGATGAGTCCGCTGACGTCCAACATTTACTCTCTGTCAATCCGACCAGTGGCGGATTTCTCATATATAGGCTACATAGGGTGGTATCGTTCTTGTGCAAAAACGGATATGAAGTTCTTTATCGGCAAAAAGAAGAGCAAAATTCTCTAGCGAACTAACTACCCGTTCCAGCAAGACCAACTTTGCAGAGAGCCAATAGTTCCAACATGAGAAGTAGGAGATCTATCCACCAAAAAGTCTTTCTCAGGATGGACAAATTATCTGAAGCTAATACTGCTCTCCCCGATTTGCTCCCCGAAGATGTTAATCTCTGGAATCTGTACTGTGTAGTTTACGAGAAGGCGGTCTCCCTGCTTCGCGACAATAGAAGTAACGATACTTTAGTATGCTTGAGTAAGACTTGCGAGCGTATTGCACAGTTTCAGTTTAAAATTGAAACGGCGAGACAAAATGCATCAAACATTCAGTGCGTGATTAGCTACATAACATCAAGTACAAAATTCACTCCAAAAGTTAGGGCACTTGCTCGAAACTTACGGAAAGCAAATCACACACTGAACAAGTGTAAATTTTTGATCATCAAGCAGCACTGAACGCAAAATATAATATCTCTTTCAACAGCGAAACAGCGCTTTAAACGGCGAATATAGTGGATTCAGGAAAATTTCACCTTTTCTACGCATCCTTCCCTTCTGTTCAATAAAACGTCAGGTGCCGTTAAAAGTTCGCCTAGTCGAGAAGAGATTCAAGTCTTCTGGGAGAAAGTATATGGAGATACTTATCAGCTAAATGAAGACGCTTTACATATATCACTCTTCCGTAGCTTTTGCCGAGCGCAAAGGGTGCAAGGTCCAGAGGAAGAGTGTTCACTAATTACTGCTGAAGAAGTGAAGAAAGGTATCGCTAGAACTAAGAACTTTTCAGCGCCAGCACCAGATAAAACCAACAACTTTTGGTGGAATAAGTTTACTTCTACGCACCAGCATCTAGCTCGTATATTTACTACTTTCTTAAAAGGGGAACAACCCATCCCGCAGTGGCTCGTGGGAGGATGCACGGTATTGATCCCTTAGACCGGAGTTTTGTCTGGCATCCTCAAAGAGAGGATATTAGCATTTATCGTGCGAGTATTGAGTGCAATAGTTGAATAACGTGGATGTAAGAGAGAGCGGGCAGGCTGCAGAGTGAACCTGTTAATAGACAGGTGTATTACCCAGGTTCCTTTAGTGCCTGGTGGTGCATCCAAGAATAGTGAGATGCATAAAAGAGCTTACGCTCTTGTGGCGGACAAGATTTGTCATAACATCTGACGAAAGACAAGTGACTTTACTGCATCTCCCTTTTGCCTCTATCTATTGTGCTCCGAAGCAAAAGCTTCGGATACCAATGTGGCCCCAGAACAGAAGAGAATATAAAGTCAACTACTTTTTATACATGGACGAGCCTAAACTCTTTGCTTCCTCGAAAGAGGACCTTAACATCCTTGTGGGAGCGGTGAATAGGTAGACTAAAGCGATTGGCATGAGCAACGGACTGGAAAATTTTTCCCGCGTCCACCCACACCAAGGAAGACTAGAAACTATATCATCGCGTGAAGATCAGGATGTTCAACTCATAGGCGGAAATACTATTCGACATCCTGGTAATGGAGAATCATATACATATCTTGGAATACCGCTAGCAGAAACCCAAAATGTGCGTGTCTTAAAAACGGCGCTTGAAAAAAGGTATCGCCAAATTCTCAGGAAAATTTGGACTTCCGACTTATCTGGGAAAAATAAGATCCAGGCGACCAATATGCTGGCCGTTCCTTAACTGCTCTACACGTTTGGTGCAGTAAAATGGAACGTCGATGAGTTGAAGCAACTTTACCAAAGCACACGCAAGATGATGACACACCATCGAAGTCATCATCCTAAACATTCCGTATCCCTAATATACCTCCATCGAGATAAGGGGGCAGAGGCTTGCTAAGCTTGAAATGTCTTCATTGAAGAACGGTTCTGGCTACAGCCTGCTCAGTTCTAAATAGTGCAGATTCTCTTATGCGACTCGTACATCAACATGAGGTCGTCAATGCTGCGGCGCAGAGGGCCTTGGCCTCCCATTTGATTCCAGCGACACTACACATGGTCTAGCATCACTAACACCTTCGGTGCTCAAAAGTCGTGCACGGGAAGCAGAACATACGCTTCTACTAAGAGAACTTACTGACAAACTCCTTCATGGTAAATTCTACGGAATCATACGTAGAGAAGAGCTCTCGATGTGCCTGTCCAACCTGTTTCTCAAGTCTGCTGGATTTATTTACCAAATATGTGTCATGTACACCATTTTATCATTCATACTAACTCATGTTTTTCGGATTTGCAGGTATTAATTTGGAGCAAATTTGATAGAAATAACTTTATATCTCCGTAAAATACAATATTCGTTGTTGTATGTGTGGCGGAAGGATGGCGCGTGAAAGAGAACATGAGTGCGACCAGACACAAGAGAGTGATTACTCGAATAAAAAAGTACTTTAGCTAGATATCGTAATTTAATTTAAAAAATCACACTAGAAATTCATTAATTTTTTGTTAACTATATGATATTACGGAATTTAATAAGAAATTAAATCCCATAATTTTATATGATCCCTGCCTACTGGCGTAATAAGTCGAATGAGTCCTGGCCAATACCAGACTTCGTGGTTCAGTGGACCTCTAAACGAAAATCAACTTTTTTTTACAAATCAGTTTTTATAATCAAATTAAAAAGTTTAATGTATTTTTTCTTAATTTTTCAATTTTATCACAAATCATCAGTGCACTTGCAACGAGTTAACTAATTACGCAATATAAAAAATCGGAACTGTTGACTTGCGGATTATTTTGAATGGCATTAACTGTTTGAAGAATTGTGGTTTACACACGCACTACTCTAAAATTCTTTGAGATTGGTCTGTGATTGCCTGCTGGACATTCTGCGATTTCTTTTTGGGTCAATTCATTAACTGCGCCGCTGTGAATGTTTATTTTTGCCCGCTTTCCGGAGATAGTAATAGGTGTATATAATGCACGGAAACTCGTGTGTCGTTTCATTTCCAATATTGCCAACACGTCACCATTGGACGCTATTAATACAATTTGTTCTTCGGTTGGCATCGGCTGAAGGACATTACCAGTTGTTCTCAATTGAATTCGGTTATCGGCAGGAAAAGCGTATCTTCGAAGTTCGAGCGTGCAGTTCGGATTACTGTTGGGAATAAGTCGAATATCTTTAAGATCTTCAAGTTTGAATCCAAGTCCGAAAAAAGCAGTTAACCTGGCATAAGGAGACCTGCTCCTGGCACGAAGAGGTTCAGCAGGAGGAGGAGACATGGAAGAAGAATGAGGTCTGTTCAGAGGGAGATTCCTTTCTAAAGAATGTCTATCAGAAGCAGAAGAAGGTCCGCTAACAGTAACACCAGGGATAGGGTCACCATTAGGCAAACAGTCGAACTGTGCACTGAACTCTGCAAAAAGAAACAGAGTTTTAAATTTTTCTTAAAGTACACAGTCGTATATTGGTATATTATTTGTTTTGAATGTGGTTATAAATATCAACTGTTTTAAACGTTTTTAGCCAATTCTGCTTGTCCCAAAAAAGGCTTGAAATGATTTTAGCTTTTATATAATATTATTATTAGGATTATTTTATGTTTATTTACATACTGTTTACGCAAATACACAGTGAATGCCTGTTGATCAATTTGATCCTGAAATTGGATCGAAATGATATGCAACGCTTTTATGTAGATTTCCGATATTTTATCTGAGCAACAAATTGCGCATCAGAATGATTCGCTTCTCAAGATCAAATATCATTTATGAATTTTCATGATTACATAGTCAAAATTCGATAATAAATTTTGTTTCAGCTAATTTCTAGATGGGGTTCCATCTTGCTCGAACTTCAGGTACGAAACTACCGTCTATTGTTTTTGCCGCAAAACTGTAAAAAAAGAATTGACAGAAGATGAAGTTTCGTACTCCAAGTTCGAGGGAAACGATACCTTCTGTAATGCCACATCCAAGTCACAACACTACAACATGAATATTTTAATTTTTAAACCACAGAAAGACTATAGAAATCTGAGGACAAATTTTTTGAAGGTAAAAAAAAAATAAGTTCCAGAGTCATAGACTTATATAGCAATACTTTAAATGTTCTCTCATTCTGAAATTTAATATTTTCTAAAACCTTTTCTATTGTTCCTAGGAAGGTATAAATCTTCCAGAAGTAGGACCCGGAACTAGGTTAACATAATTAAATTCTTTTAGAAACAAAAAATTATTTCCAGCGCGATTGAACAAATAGAGTCAGTATAGGAAAATTAGAATATTTCGCTGACAATGAAATTCAAAATTTTCTAAAATATTTCAGAAATATTATATCAGTCATGACTAACCTGTGACTTTCAATAAAAAGTATAACAACTGCCACTCGGCAGATATGACTGAATTTCTGTAAAAATTAATTATGGATCCGCAGAAGCGGATCATTTTGATCTGAAGTTGATAAGCAGAACCTATAATGATGATAACAACAACAAGAAAAGGCCATTTGGGACGAGGGACCAAACCTCAATACAGTAAATATATCCACTTTAACATTTTAATTGACCCGAATCAGTCCTGCTTTCAGGCTGGCAATAGCAATATCACGGTCTTACTGAAAGTACCTACCGATGTCAAATTGGTAATTGATAATAAAGAGATCAAGTAAAAGAATAGACGATATAAAGGTCATCTCGATTTCTTCACATATCTTGACGAAACAAACTAGCATTTTCTGAATCTCCGGTGTTCGAATGCAATATTTTTACTCATTTTTTCTTTCACTTATGTAAAATTATGTAAGTCATGTTATACAATTGTATTGACCGTCTGTGAAAGCATGCTTTCCTTCAAAGGCGAATATTTGCGCAGAAGCCTGATCTACGAATTTCAAAGAATCATAATTCGTAAAATCTTGCGTGTCGGTTATCACATGTTATCAGATGTACCAGCGCACAGGCAATGTCAACAATGCGTCGCCACCAGTAGCGGAGCGATAAACGCGGGCAGTACCCGCTGTGGATAATCTTATCAGCTGTTAGCATACGCGTCAGTTCGTTTTCAGTGTTCAACGAGGTGTCTCGATTTCTGTAGTCTTCAAGTATAAATTATTATATGTATTAGACAACAAAATGGACAAAACAAAAAATTATTTTTTTTTACTGCGAGGCAACCCCCGAAACTGGCCTTATATTGGTATTCTTATCTATTTTCTTAGGAGCGTTTGGCGGATAGGTATTCGTACGAACGCCCTAAGATTGACAGAGATGGTAATAAAGCACTCTTAGTGCCGCATTGTGACTTTAAATGTACGTCGTTTCCGCATGAGTTGGACAACTAGATAGTATGTGTCCTAGGTGCTCGAAGTTTGCATGTCATGCTGTGAAGCTATCATTGGAAATGTGTTGGCTCAAACTGTGGCGACGGTATGCTAAAGTGGAAATGACACCGTCTTGACACGCCAAAATTAAAACCCCGTACCCGAATTCAATCCGGGCGATTTAAGGAAAGCAAACGTTAGCTCATACGACATCGGCTGATCCTTCACATTCATGTGTAAGATGCCGAGCATCCTCTTGTCGAGAAGCTGTTCGCGCAAGTTTTTTTCCTGTGCTTTCTTGATCCGAGCCTTTAGGTGAGAGTCCTCGAGATGTATAATGTTTGATGCATTTCGCTTACCCCTGATATTGAGGTCAAGGCCAATTGTTTCAGCAGCCTCATCCACTGCTTCGTTCAGTAACGCTCCTTTGCCCACTTCTTTGTACTTCCTGATCATTTTAAGAAGCGGGTCTCGTCCATTTGTGACTATACGCGCTGTTCCCAAAATAATCCTGTTGTGAAGACATTCAAGGTTCAGTATACCGTGAACACCTTGACGGCGTAAGATGTAAACTTTGTTCCTCGCCGACAATTCGGAACACCAAGTACGTCATATAGCGCTTCTTTCCATGAGCTGAGGTTCATCGGGGATGCCATTCTGTTTTCCTCGCTCCAAATTAACCTTGGCGCATTCTTCTAAACCAAGCTCCATTCCAATCTCCGGAGTGTACTCCTCGACAATGTCCAGAGCTAGATCTAGTAGCTCTTTATTTTTGTCATAGATCTCAAGATGGATGATCCGTGTAAAATAATGAGTGACCTTGTGCTTTCGATTTCCAGGTTTGCCGCAGAAGTACTCTTCGGAATGGCGAAGTGCGAGAGATAGTGGCAATAACGTGAGGCGAAACAGGAGATTGCTCATGATGTCGCCCTGAAAGACATCTCTCTGAAAGATGACGCTATTAGTTGTCGATTAGTTGCCTATTATTTGGCATCAATCTCTCTGTGCACCTCACCGCCAGAAGCTCTTGATTACCAATAGGCCCGGAAAGGTAAAGCTTAAGGTCGCCAGCATATTTGTGACAGTTGCAATAACAAAGTTCGCTACTAGGTTCAGAGGTATAAATATTAAATAGAGTGGGGGCAAGGGTGGATCCCGGAGGGACTCTTGACCTCCCCAAAATCAGACCACTCGCCATTGCTAATTTGTACTCTTCCATAACGATTACTAAGATAAGATTCAAACCATTTAACAAATATATTCGAGAGGTGTATCGATTTGAGCATAGTCAATAGTATATCATAGTTAACTATATCAAACGCCTTAGAATAGTCAAAAAGGACCACAGCCGTTAGTTCCTTCCTATCAATTGCAAGTTTAAGGACAGAAGTTACCTTAAGTGAAGCTGTAAGTGTAATATGCCTTGCACGGAACCCATATTGCATTGGGTCCATCAAATTGTTTGTGTCAATGTGCGCAGTAAATTGCTGATGGAAAATACGTTTGAAAGGTTTAGACAAAGCACATAGAATGAATATAGGACGGAAGTCTTCCAGAGAGGTAGGGTTATATATTTTAGGAACAAGGCGAATAATCGCCTCTTCAGGGATCAGGAAATATTCCCACCTGCAGAGATGCATTGTAGATGCGCAAGAAAATAGGGCCAACGACTGGTAAAGCAAGGCAAATCATTTTTATTGAAATACCATCAGATCATCAAATCATCAGATCATGAAAAGTAGAGGGAACTGAGGACGGGGAAGGAGTGCTGTTTGAGTGTGTGATAACGGATTCGCAGATTTACATCCACGAAAGTTCTCGCTGCATCCTGCACACTACAATTGATGGTCCAGAGGTCGGCCTCTTCGGAAAAATCTCCACGAAGCACGTCATCTAGTTCACCCAGATCTTTGGGCTTGAGAGTGACCTGGATGTTTTTATTTTCGTCCGGGTCCTGAAGCATCGCTCTTTCTCTGTTAGATGCCTGCCCGCGGTTGGTCACTTGTTTTTTCAAGAGATCTCTGAGTTCGAATACATGATTTTTGACCAGAATCAACAGGCTTTCGATTTTATTTAACTTACATCTCTACTTGATGTTTGCACCCTGTTCAAGACCTTAACATCTTCTTGAAATACCTCACGCGGTCAAATTTATCAAATTCTTATTTCTTAATTTTTACCCAACTGTCCCATGCACATAGCAATAGGATGGGACTAGCCACATACTTCCTAACTTGGGCGCGGGGATTGATTATAAGTTACAGGGGGGGAGTCGACCATGTTGCTTTGAAAATGCAAGAGGAGTAAGTGAGAGAAGGAGAACATTCTACTCTTTCTCTCTCAATGCTGGTTTGATAAACCAAGATAGTAGACCGCCTCGCCCATTATTTCGACCCCGCTATGACGTCAATAGTCTCCTCCTATTCCTATTTTCATGAATTCTATTTTATATTTATACGTATGATGTACGCAGTTGAAAGCTACCACCTGTGATCGTCTAAATATTGACTTGCACAGTTGGCAGTATTCCGTCTTTGTGCGTCCATAGTTAGATTTGTGAGAAATTACTCCGTTAAGATGGATTCATAGAAATTCTGATTTGCGTAAAGCTTATACAAAATTTACTTCAAATTATAGATTATATATTATATTGTTATATTCACCAATAGAATTGAGTATAACCGTGAAGGATAAAACCAGAACATAGACAATCCTCATCTTGTGTATTCAGAGGGAAGACTGATTAATGTTTTGATGAAGAATTTGATAAGAAATGTAACTAATGATAAGTCTACTGCTATATTAGAATATATAGCATATATACTATAGGCTTTTTTTCTTAGAGTACAGGTGTCAAGATTGTGTTTCAAAGATATTTACATTTTATATGAGTCAGATCCATGTCACGTTAAAAACAATTGAAAATTTATATCGCAGTCTTAATTCAAAATTTTCAGAAAATTTAGGACTCAATATGCGATTTTCAAAACAAAAACTGCATAAAAAAATCCAAATTTTTGCTGAGTACGTTTTAGGGAATACGGGTTTTTACATGGCAAATTTATACACTGCTTTTATATTTTTGATCTAATGCTTTATAAATTACTGAGAGAAAAAAAGTCATGTTGAAACAAAAGTATTGTCTACTAACGTAGATTTTCAATCACTATCGTAGTAACACCCAGCCTAATGTGGTTTAAATTTTCTTTAA
>CAKNWW010347919.1:0-17175 GCA_932074435.1 Andricus kollari | reverse complement strand
CAAAAATTCAGTTTTCTTATCTGTTTCTGAAAAAGACTGACTGTGCATCGACAAAAGATTGAAAGCCTCTACAACCATAATATGTAACCTGCTGCGAGGAAAGGTACCTAAGCTGAAAAAAATCAATTTTTTGTTTCTTGCAGTTTTGTAAACTTCATGCTCTCCTCTTTTTTATGGTGTCAAGGCAAAAATTTGATGATGTTTCTTGGATGATTGAAAAGAGTTGTGAAGTTGGCTCGATAACTGATGTTTGGTAGTTCGAGCTGCCTTCTAGTTGGGTCTCCTGTAGAATTCTGAAACTCACGCTTAGGTACCTTTCCTCGCGCTAGGTCACATATATTAAATTTTTAATGTAATTACTGGTTACATGTAAAATTTGGATGCGACTTCTGATTACAAACAATATATTTGATATTCTTACACTTTCTTAATTACACGAATATTGTAGAAGCTAGTTGTTTACACAAGGGTTTATATTCTCTACTCTAAAACTTTGTATGATTGAGCGGCGAGAACCCACTGGAATTTCATTCATTTCTTCACGATTCATTTGAGTAATTGTTTGGGTTTCTATGTTTATTTTCACACGTTTTCTCTCCTTACCAATATATCTATATAGTCCTGCCAAAACATTATAGGTCTCCAATATGGCAAAGACGTCACCCTCAGATGTTGATAATACAATTTGTTCTTCGGTTGGAATAGGCCCAAATGTAGAAATTCCTGTTTTTATTTTAATTAATCTGCTGGCAGAGAAAGTGTATCTTTGAAGTCCGAATATCCATTGCGGATTCAAATCGGATATAAGCCGAATAAATCGAAGTTGTTCAATTCCACACCATTTTCCGCCAGGGGAAGGAAGCCTTATAGATGAAACTATAGACCTGGAAGGAGGATGACCATTCGCAGGCGGAGACCTGGTCCTAGAGCGGAGAGGAGGCTCGGCAGGATGTAGAGTTCTCTCAGCTGAATGATTTTTTTGAGAAGCAGGAAGAGAAGAAGGACCTCCACGCGGAACACCGGGAATAGGCTCGCCATTAGGAAGACACTCAAACTGTGAACTTAACTCTGCAGCAAGAAAGAGAGGATTAGATTTTAAATTATTGATAATAAGTAATTTAAATATTTTAAGGATTGCAAAGGTAAACCACTTCTTAACCATTGAAATTGATGGTGCGGAGTTCCCATAGTATTTATCAAGCCTTTCCTTGGTTTCAGTTATGGCTTTTTTAGGCAAAAAATAACGCCTAATCAGCACACGAAATTTACTTTTTCCATTTTCGTTAAAATTTACGAGGTTCTCTGCTTTCAATGGCTGTCAAACACAAACCAAAAGAGGCAGCTTGCTCAAAATTTAACAGCAGTCTATTCATAGATGGCGTTGACAAAAGCTGTGTTGCATTTAGAATTACTGCGTGGGAAATTCAAAAAGTCACTGACTTATCAGACAGCTCTCGTATGTAATTCGTTTTGTATGGATAATTTGAATTTTTCTCTACATTTACATTATAATTGTTTTTCATCGTTCAAATTCGAACAGAGAATTTTAAGAACATGATTAATCCAACCGACAGATTGGTTTTTCCAATTTTTTAAATCTAAGGTCTTATATTTTTTGACATTTGATTCCTGTTTCCTCATTTTAGAGTAAGCTAAATTAATATGGAGCATTACCGGACATTTTTAATTATGTAACGCAAAAATAGTGATAATTATTAATTGTTATTTGCAATCAATTTTGATAAATCGATTTTCAAATATATTCAAACTTTCGTAAGTATAAAATTAATGTGGGCAAACTTTGAAGTAATTTTTAAAATCCCTTATTCTAAGGTGATGCATGATTCTTGTTGTGATGATCTCTTGATATTTATCTTTTTTCACTGAATATAAGTGATACAGTTGAATATCAGATATTAAAAAAATGGTGTTAACATTATTTATCAATTTTTTATTTAAAATTTGTAGGTTGGGACAGGTGCGTGAAAGGATATTCTGCTTACATTTAACATTCTCATCCTAATGAGAGGATATTAGTTTTATATCAAACGAGAATTCGTCGGTTTTCATCAAAACTCTACGTTTTGAGACGCCCTGAGGCAGAACAAATTATTTTAACGAAGTTTTTTTTTCTCTGTAGTCTGTGGGCACGATAACTTTTAAAAATATAAACAGATTGAACTAAGATTTGTCATCCTTTTGTGAAACCGAAAAGAAAGGACGAGTTTCTTAACCAGCCACTTTTGTCGCAAAGTTCTGGGTTTATCCATGAAATATTCTTTTTCAAAGATATAAAATTCTACTACAAATGTACTTGAAACCATTTTTCAAGTTTAAGATTTTTTTTTTCATTGAAACGAATGTTCTTGTTCAAAAGCATCATCGGGCAACGAAGATATTTCTTACAGATTAATACAAAATTTATTACAACTAGGGTTATCAATTAAAGGCATTTAAGTATTTACTTAAGTTACTACAATATAATTATGCCTGCTCATGATTAACCCTACGCTCAAAAAGCGTAATTCATGACATTTTTTCGTACAATTCTATATAGTATGACCCACGATTCGGATACTCTCCATCCGTTTTCAGAGAAAGATATTTTAAAAACCTTTTCTGGACCGATTCCAATTCATCGCCATATTTTTTTAACATTCATTGCGTTGACATTTTCAAAATTTTAACAATTACGAATTACAAACCCTAGTGCCCTAGGCTCGGCCGCAGCAATAAAACGTACATGCTCAATAAAAAGTAAACGAAAGTCAAATATCACTCCGTGATCTCTTATCTTGAGCACCCTTTCCAGAACAGTGTTAACTATCTTGTACTCGCATTTTATTATATTTTCGTACCCGTGAAATTTCGTTACCTGAAATTGTTCGTATTGATCGGTACCAAATTGGTTTTACACCAGTCGACCAAGCTATCAAGGTCTCTCTAGAGCTACCTAGTATCTTCCATATTCCTAGTTATATTGAAAATGGTTATATCATCTGCAAATATTATTATAAATGAGTGAATATTACCCGTGACATCATTTACGCAAACAATGAAAATGGTAGATTCCAGCGTAGACTCTTGAGGTAAACCAGAGGTCGGTAAATATGGGTTCGAAGTGATGCCATGGTATTGAACCCTATGTTCTCTGTCTGCCAGATAGTCAGAAATAATTGTACAAGGTACATTGTAATGTTCATAGATAGGAGTTTACGTCCAGCTCTACTGTAATCAATTTTGTCAAAGGCCTTCGATAAGTCAGTGTAGATGACGTCTATTTAGATACCTTTTTGCATCGCTGAATCAACAATTTGTGTGAAGCACGATGTATTTGTTACACATGAACTTCTGAACATGAAGCCATGTTGCGCATCAGAAATAAATAGCGATATGAACCTCTGCGCATCATCCTTTAAGGCAAACTCGAAGACCTTTGCGAAATTAATCAGAATCGATATCGGTCTATAGTTAGTCAGATCAGATTTATTGTTCGATTTGTATACAGGAATAACTTTTGCCGATTTCCATCTTTCAGGAAATTTTGCAGTTCTAGTGCTTAGTTGAAAATAGACTGTAATGAATGAGCTTAGACACTCGCACAATTTTTGATTAAGAAACTTGGAGTTCGATCAAGACCAGAATTCATGTTTGCTTTCAATTTACCTGCAGCTTTCGTTACACTGTTGATGCTCAGGAGGTAGGGTTCTGATTGGCTGTTAGTGATAACGGCATTTAATTCATTTTTTGGAACTGTGAGATAGTCATAATCATGTTCGTAGCTTGACTGGATAGTACTAGCATTTGCATTCATATTGTAAACACTAAAAAAGTAATTAGCAAGTTGATCTATTATGTGATCTGGATAATTTCTTAATTTCCCATTATAAAATATTTCTTCTGGAAGATAACTTGCGCCACCTGACTTGTGAATATACCGCCAAACTGTGCTTGGTCCGTTGATTAAATTAGTTCTTGTTTTATCTATATAATTTTGATAGTCTGCTTTCACCTCTATTTTTATAATTTGAGATAGAGATTTAATTTGGTCGTTTATTAAGTCTCAATTATTTATTCGATAACTACGCGAAAACTTCCTTTTTAGTTCAATTTTATTTATCAACGAGTTTGAATACCACTCTGGGTATACATTCTTGTTAGATGGCATAGAATTGAATTAAGGATAAAATAATTCAGTGGCCGAATTTAATTACTCACAAAATAAGTTGCAAGCTTTGTCCAATCAATGTTAAATAAGTGAAAATATAATCCTGGTAGCTAACACTTTTTGTAATTCTAACTTATGCCCTTGAATTTATATTGATTAGGCCAGACGGGCAAGTTTGCCTGCAAATTATTTTCTAGCTGTAATTTTACAAAGAGGGATGGATGGTAACGATCTTCCGGTACTATTGCTATTTGAGCGCGATCAACTGTGCAACCCGCGTTTGGAAATATCAAGTCTAAACGTTTTCCGCTGCTATTCACTGTATAATTATATTGTTTAAGATCAAATGTAACTAGACACTCATCGAATAACGCAGCTTTAATGTCATTATTGCCGTTGTTTTGGTAGACAGTGTAATTCGGGGTGTTAAAATACCGCAGTATAATAATTTCGTCATTCTAAGGTGTTTTTGTAAACCAGCCAGTACCGCTCCTCCCCTCTTATCTGCCCTATCATCCCTAGAAATTGTCAAAAGAGTCACCTGAAAGTCTCATTAGACATTACATCAGGCTTAAGACATATTTCAGTGAACGCGATACAATCATACTGAGTAAAATCAGGAAAGGATGAATGAAGTTAAATTTATTCTAGTAATAAATTTTGAAAGGATACTTATTTAAAGGCTAGAACTTTCTGTTATAGCATGCATTGATTTTTTTTGATGCTGCGTCGTGCCACTGATGATCGCCGCAATAGTCTTTTGATGCACAATTCGAAACACCGTCTCTCCAAGCTGAACTCTGTGCTGTAGCCCTACCACAACCTGTCGATATTCTATTTGTTGCATCTTCGTCTTGTCTATAGCAACTTGAATCATTTTGTATTGCTCGTGATTATGTAATTTGAACTTGCTTTACCGCATAATAACCTTTAGAGGCCTTGGTTTCAGTAGAGCCTGTGATAATTTTTTCAAACGAAGAATTGTTTTCTTGTAGCGGCCATGGGATCAGATGTTCGGCAGGTCCAGCTGATTCGTGTCTATGTTTATTAGTCGAGTCAATGAAGCATTTGATAAAAAATTCAGAATAGTTGAACTTTTTTTCACAGATACGTTGGGGATGGCTTTATAAAGATACTGTAAAAAGTCCCCAACCATATGTGCACGGCAACGGCCGCCATGATGGAAAGTGTTAAACAATAACGTGTTTTTTATAATAACTCAAAAAGGGTTGATTTTAGATCAAAAATGGTTATGTTAAAAAATGTTCACAATTTTAGTGCTCAAAAAAGGTTCTAACAGTTGTAGACGTATTATTAACGGTAACGCTATAAAACTGGATTAACTGTACAAGTGTGCGATTTCTGAACAAATTAAAGTAAAAGGTAAAAATATTAAAGAAAGAACTTAGGAAATAAATCAGACGATTTGCACTGGAGCAAATGCATGTTCCTGTTTAAAAAAAAAACCGACCAACTTATTTGCATTAAAAATTATCACTTCTTATAATTGTTCCTCCACATTCATAGAATATATTTCCAAATTTTCAGGTCAGAATAATAATATTTAAGTCCTATTTTAACACTTTAAACAAGTAAATTTCAAAATTGAAGTTAGGAGGTAGCCAGCAGCGGTGATTATGAGTCCTAATGACAACAATGGGAACCGGGGCGAGAACGGTTACAACCGGTCTATTATTTTATTATTTATTATATTTATTTATTTATTATTTATTATTCGGATTTTTTTTGCTCACTTTTTCCACCCAAAGGCGATATTGTTGTTCATAATACTTTTGCCTAAAGCCCTTCCTTTGTTCAGTAGACCAGTTAAATGTCAATAAAATGACATTTCCTATTTTTTTAGCTGAATTGCGTGTTCTAGAGAAAAAATGAATGTGAGAAAAACATTTTAATTTTTCATAAACAACATTTTTTGCTTATAAAACTTTTGCCTAAAACCCTTCTTTCGAACAGTACATCACTTAAATTTCAAGAAAATGGCATTGTTCACTTATTTAGCTGAACTGAGGGTTCAAGTGGAAAAACAAGCGCGACAGAAACATTTTACTTTTTCATAAACAACAATTTTAGTTTACAACACTTTTGCCTGAAACCCTTTTTTCAGCCAATAGACCACTTGGAATTTACATGTAAAGTAAAAATATTTCTAAAAAGAATATAATAGAACTTAAGAGAAAGATGTGCGTAAAATAAACAAATTTCATCTGAAACATTACATCGAAAGAAGGGTTTTAGGCGAAAGTGTTATGAACAAAAAATGTCGTTTATATAAAAGTAAAATGTTTTGTAAGTGATCTATTGGCCAAAAAATTGGTTTTAGGTGAAAGTGTTATAAACAAAAAATGCTTTTTAGAAAAAAGTAAAATGTTTTCTTCGAATTTATTTTTTCACTTGAACCCTCAGTTGAGCTAAAAAAGTGAAAAATGTGATTTTGCTGACATTTATGTAATGCACTGTTCAAAAGAAGGGTTTCAGACAGAAATCTGTTATTAAAAAAGGTTCATTGCGAAAAAAATGAAATATTTTTATCATATTTATTTTTTCACCAGAGCCCATAGTTCAAGAGAGAAAATGAAAAATATGACATTTTTTATCTTCAATCGCCTTGAGCGGGATCTAAGATACTTTTTTTCGGAAAATAAAGAATGCGGGAATTTTTTTTTTTTTTATTTGAAAAAAAATCTCAGGGGGTACAACCCAATTAATTTATGAAACTTAGATTACTTAAGTTGTGGTATATGAGCCAATTTGATAAATTTTTAAAGTCTCACCATACAGTATTTTCTCTTAAACCCGATAAATTACCACGTGTTTTTCCTTTTAAGGCTAAAAAAATATTAAGCGAAACTAGAACTTTAAATGTCTTGCGGAAGCTCAAGAAAATTTTACATAAAAAAATACGTGGACTTTTTTTTGTCATACTGTACAAATTTATTGGCTAAGATCTTGAGAAAGAAAATATTGCATTTTTAATTGGCACCCTACTGCCACCTCATCCAGCATATTTTCCAAATGTAGCCCCCGGAAACTATTTCCTGTTTCCAAACCTGAAGAAATGGGCGGCCGGTAAGAGATTTAGGTCGAGTGAAGAGGTCATCACCGAAACAAACGCCTATTTTGAGGGCCTTGAGAAAACCTATTATTTGGAAGGAATAAAAAAATTGCAAAAACGCTGGACTAAATGTATCGAGCTAAAATGAAATTATGTTGAGAAATAAAATGCTCATTTGCTGAAAAAAAGCTTTTACCCAGCTGAAAATTCCTGTACAGGAACCTCGGAGGATCCTGAACATGTTCCTGTATAGAAAACTGTACACGAACCTATACAGATAATCTTGACGGTTCCTGTGCAGGCATTTGGCGAAGAAAACTGTACACGATCCTGCAAAGGAACCTGCACCGACAAAGGAACCTTTGAATGATCCTGTACGGCTTCCCGTACAGGTCCCATTGCGAAGAAAATTGAGGGGCAGGTTCCTTCACAGAAACGTGTATAGGATCTTTTACAGAAAGACATCAAAGGAACCTTAGGACGGATCCTGTACAGAAATACGTATAGGGTCCTTTGCAGTTTAGCCATCGCGAAAACTCATGTCGCTTACAGCTATAAAGTTTGCCTTCCTTTTATTCCTTTGAAGATCCAACTCACCATCGAGAGAGCTATGCAACTAGCGAACACTCGCGGATTAGTCCCTACGCAGGTTCATGTATAGGATCCTGAACATGTTCCTGTACATGAGCTCACACCTCAATTGACTCTGTGAAGGAACCTGTACAGGATCATTTAAAGGTTACTTTGTATACAGGTTCCTTTGCAGGATCATGCACAGTTTCCTTCGAAAAATTCCTACACAGGAACCGTCAAGATTACCTGTACAGGTTCGTGAGCAGTCTCCTGTACAGGAACACGAGCTGTCATTTATGATACATTATGTTTTATCCCGTTGCTAGGGTATCTTGAAGAACAAATTAGTACAATTCTAGGTCGGATACTTTTACCATACCTAAGTATAAATGAAGTACAATCTTTACTTCAGCTATACTTTATCTATACTTCATCTGTACTTCAGCCATACTTCAGCTATACTTTAGATATACTTTATCTATACTGTTTCAAAGTGCTTGAAGTATGGGATCTTCTCATTTACCATACATTTTTTATACTTTAGAATGTCAATGATTGATGACTCCCATACTTATAGTGTTTAATCTGGTTGTGTCCTTTTTCAAAAAATAATTTGTTTTCATTTTGAGGATTTTTTATCATTAAAACAAACACTCACCGTTCATCAAATAATAAAATGTGGCAAAACTGGCTATTCAACGAACTCCAGTATACAAACGACGACAGACAGGCATGATCGTAAAACCTGTTTATTTTGGACTTAGGGGGCCTTAAAAAGTGGAGATTTAAATACATTCGCGATAGTCAGTTTTTACATAACCTTTTCATTATGATGAAGACGTAAAAATCAATGAATCAATGTTCAGCCTGAATACAGAGAAGTACATTTAGATTTCAGAAATATCGCGCAATAATAACCTATTTCATTAAAGAAGAATGAAGCTCGAAAAAAAGAAACTTGTGAAGACGAGGAAATGCAAATGCTAAGAAGATTATGTTCTAAAAGTTCGTATCACAAAAGTGTAATGTATTTTTTTTAACACAATTTTGAATTGTGTAACAATTTAGGAAGCTAAGCTTTTATAAATGAATGTGTGGAACTATTACTTCATCCAAATTGCTGATTGCGGAAAGCATAAAAATATTAAAAAAATTATAGATATATAATACTATTATATTCACCAATAGAATTAAAGATGATTGCCAAGGTGAAAACCCGAATATAAGCGCTCTTCATTTCTTCCATGAAAGGAGAAACTTAATAAGTATGACTAATATGTCCTGAGGTCGTTATCTAATATATTAGAGGCGTTAAGTTTATCATTCTGATATACTTACATTCCATCAGTCAGCGTCAAAGATAAGAATTTATTTACTGCATTCGTTATAGTTGAGGTACATAGTCCGATCAATTCTTCAACTAAAAAAAAACCTCTTACGTGATACATCTTCTTCAAAAATTGAAAAATATCTCTTCTAAGTTTGTCTAATATTGTCTATATTGAGGCAAGAACCCTTGAAAGCAAAAAAAAATTTTCCGATCGAATGAAAACTTCATCATTTTCCATAAAACTGTTGCAAAACTTATACCGACCATTATTAACATTGTTCATTATTTATAACTTCTCTTCTTCAATTGTTTACACTTACTGTTATAATTAAAAACCCTCAATAACCAGAATTACCTTCTTTGACATTTTTAGATTTTCATCAGGATGAGAAGGTATTAGTTTTATGTGAAAACTAACTATCGCGGATTTCTTTAAATCTCGACTTTCGCTTCAATCATAAAAAATAATTTCAAAAATAAATTCATTAAATTGTGGGAAAACTGACACAAGGAACGAAAAAGTAATTTCAAAAAAGTTATTCATCTAGAAAAGATCTATAAATCCGTTGCTATAATTTTTTGATGGGACTTTTAGATTTTGTTCTAATCGTAACAAATAACAATAAAAAAAATCTTATTGTCAAATGTTTCTAAAGATTCCTAAAACTGGTAAAGAAGAATCTCAAAGATTTTGAGGCATTTTTTTCAATTTTGAAGTATTACAAAAATGCAGAAAAACATTTTAATAATTTTAAAAGATTGGAAGATTCGGAAATTCTGAAAAGTTTCAAAAAGAATGTTCTTAAGATTCATGGGAAAATTTTTAATGATTTTTTATTTTGAAAAGTAAACTTAAAAAAAAAATGGAAAAAGATTTCAAAATGTTTCCAACGATTTCCTTAAAATTTCGAAAAACAGTGTAGAAGATTTAAAAACAAGATGGTTCAATTTAATTATTATTCTATCATTAACCCATTCACAATTCGGCGTAGGCGTGACTCACTTAGTGAGGAAGTGAGTAATGTGAGGTTAATTTTTATTTAGATTGATCTAGAGTTCTTGTGCTGCTGATCAATCTCTTTAGCGATCACCCTAATTGACGGGCCTTACAAAGTCAGTGTTCAGTAATAATTTATATAATAAAAATACTCATTTGATTTTTTATTAAAAATACTGTGAACTTCTTTCAAATGTCTACTTAAAGAACGCTGTTGAGAAATTTCCATGCCACAAACTTAACAAATTGTTGCCATTCTTACTGTTCAAGATTGAATATAATAAATGAAATATTGAAGCTTAAAAACCATATTGTTGAATCCTGGATATGCGCGCTTATCTCTTAACAAAAGAAAGGTAAATTTTATGACGCTGACCACCCTACAGTATCTTAATAATACATAAATAAATGAACTTAGAAATTTTACTGTGATTGACCTCTATCCTTCTTTATCATATCAAGTATCATATTTATGGATTTTCAGGGAAAACACAATTTGTTAAACAAATATTTATTCGGAAATCAAAAATGAGTGACAAATGCTTAAAAACTTTATCACATTCATATATAAGCATATGCTTGTAACATAAATTGGTGGTCTAGGAACTTTCTTATAATGCGACAGGTTTTTAATAAAACCACCATTTTGGCTTTAGCGTTTAAAAAAAAAACTCTCATTTTATAGTATTCTAAATTAATATGGATATCGATAATGATGATATAATGATATATTTAGCTTCCATTATGAACAGTTTCAAACATTTTTTTTTGGTTTTATCCTAGAATAGCAATGCAGCTTGATCAGACACAAAACTTACTCACATACTTGTGGCAGAATTTGAAGTGCTTTTTAAAATCCTGAACTCGAGGATGGTGAACCCTACTCTTGATTTTTATATTTTTCAACCTAATGATACCTGCCTATCTTAAATATTTAAAAAATGGTTTTATTATTATTTAGCACTTTTTTATTTCAAAACATGAAACCATTTTTTAAGACTATATTTCTAATCATGGTAACGCTTCAAGAAAATAAAAAGTAATATTTTTCAGAAAAACTCTGCAAAAATCAAAACAAAAATTTCAGAATAAAAATTATTTATCTCAAAAATATCTAGAAATTCACTTAAGACCATTTTCTGATAAAACTCATAGTTTTTTTTTTCAATCGCCATAACCTTTTGAAAAAATAAAAAATTTCATTTTCCGGCCAAACTATACGACATAAGAAAAAACTTCAAATAATAAATCGCCGCTATTGAGAAGACCTAAACAATCATGTTCAACCTATTTTCTGATAGAACTTACGGCTTTTCTGTTAAACATCAAAACTTTTTTTTTTATTGAAAATTCAAATTGTCAGCCAAATAACCTATCGTGCAAAAATTTCCTATTTCATGAGTTAGATTCAAAAAGATGTTGGAAAGCGATGTTATTTGTCTGAGTGATATAATTTATAAATATAATGATAGAGATAGTAAAAATGACATACTTCAGACCAAAAAAGAATTCGTTTGTAGATCCATTATTTCTTTCGACGTTTCGAAAACAATAGTTTTCCTCACCAGGATAATAAAAATTAGAAGTCCATCAGTATAAAGAAATGTTCCAATTCTGCTCTTTGCATTGTTCTTTCTTCCCCGTAAGTTACATTTTGTTTATATTATAAATCCGAAACTAGTTTTAATTTTAAATGATGTATCCAAGTTTTATTTCACAAAATTGGTCTTATAAATAACATTGTAAACAAAATTGGAAACAAAACGAACAAATAAATAAATATTACGACATCTAGATGATAACCAAATAATGCAACAGCAAGTTTATTGTGCATGCTTACATTTTAATTTAAAGCATGTTGCTTAGACAACATATGTACAATCTGTAAATACAATGCATCACAGACAACTCGTATAGTATATTAGGAACAAAACTTTTGCCAAAACAAACTTAGATATCATTTTTACGATCTGTAAATACAATACATTATAGACACAGAATTATTATAAAAACAAGTATGTAGTCCATGGATTTAGAACCCAGAAATTCTTTAAAGGACTCTCAAAGGGAAGAGTCTGCAACCCATGGATTCTTCATACAATCTGAGAGGGATTCAATAATCATTTCCTCAGAGACATCCATAGAAATAGTGGAATCTATTTAATTTTTTTTCATCAACAATAATATCATCTTTTTCGAGCCACTCAGCGTCTTCCGAACAATACTCTTCACGTAATATGCACAACCGTGAATTAGCTCGTTGAGCAGCTATACGTTTAGGACGTACTAACACAGGTTTAAGTAGGTTTTTTAATGTGATTTTTGTCTATGCAATAAAAAAGCTTGGTTCGATGGAAAGTACAGAAAACAATCTTCGAACAATCTTTGTTTCAAACGTGACTTAATCGAGGGGCAGTGGTAGTCGTATGGAATTTTAGTGAAATCATCAGAGTTTCAATGAATGTTTACTGAGATTCTTGTCTGAAGAGGAGCCAACTTTGCAGTTTTATCCTTAATGCTTAGAACAGTCATTCTAAAGTTGGCGTCAGAAGTACACGACCGAATAACAAGATTTTGGATCTACTTTTTTTTAACCTTGACTTTCGAGGCTTCCCAAAACGAGCTAGACGTCTTAAAAATCTGAAAAAATTCACAGGCGCTCCTCAAGGTGTCCACAATGCAACGCAATTTTCCACATTTCAAAATATGAAATTGTTTACTAATTACACACCATTTTCCACAAACATGTCATCTGGGAAAGAAATAATGATAGGAAGTTGTTTTATTGCTTGAAATGTGCATTTTTGTGAAGTGATTGAAGTACATTTAAAGAATAAAAATGAAATTAGTTCAGTATTTCGCGAAATAATGCGTATTGTTGTGAAATGAATACTTTTTTTCTAATACTTTTTATACAGTGGCTACTCTCATTAAATTTCGAAATATCCTTAAAGGATTATTTCGCGAAATATTGATCAAATTTCATTTTTAAAAGTGTATATCAATCACGTTACAAAACAGCACATTTTAAGCCACAAAACAACTTCCTACCATTATTTCTTTCCAAAATGATATGTTTGTGGGAAATTGTCGAGCTTATAAAAAGTGCCTCCAAAAGATTGTTTTTCGGCACGTTTTACATCAGCGCTATCGTCAAAAAATGTTAGAACAACAAGTTACATATCGTTCCATTCGGGAGACAATAAACTTTTACATGTACCTGGCTAGAATTTTCTTCGATTTTTGTTAACGAGTTGCGAGCGATCCAAGTGAGGGTCACGTACTTTTGACGCCGACTTTAGACGATAGTTTCAGAGGATAGGACGGTGGAAGGAATACATCAGGTAATATAGCACGCAGGTCACTTCTCATTGGTTCACAGCAGTTTATATCATCACATTTCGCGATTTGAAGCAGATATTGAGATTCTATGACGTGTTTATTGTATCATTTATCGGATTCGTCTGCTTGAAGTTGATGGTTAAATGTGGTTTGAGTTTCGATATATTTAGCTTGAACAGCGTTCTCATCAATAATCATTAAATTCCAAACTGCAGCCAATCTTTCTCCTTCTCGTTGGAAATTTTCTAATTCCAAGGTGTCGTCTATTGTCCTTCGTTCTGCATCCACAATTTTTCCAAGTGAATCATGAGGTATAATCAAACCCAATAAGTAATGACTTAATGGTGCCATTATTCTCTCCACCCTATGGTGTGCACTGCAACCAGGTGCATTGGTTACAATATATAGAGCGTCTAAATCAAATATCTTAAAATGTTCAATAGCGAAAGATATAACTTTTCGATATATATGAGATTCTCATCAGGACCTCCGTCAGAATAAATTATTATTATTGTTTTCAGGATACCTTCTTCGTTCACAGCTAACTCCATAAAAATTTCTAGCTGCCTTATCCTTTCTAAATCATACGCATGAGTTTCTGCAGTTGAAGAAGCGTGTTTCCCACTCCTGATTGCGATGTACGTAGGTCCTGAGTAAGAAACAGCTTGACGATTACCCATCATATGCTTATTGATAAATATTCCAGCGTAAACGGAAGAAATAAGTTTGTGTTTTTCAACAACAAGCCAGTCGCGATCCGGTAGTTGAACTCCCTATTCAACGTGCATTAATGATGGACATTGTTTATTAACAGCCGATGTTCCTATTGGCACTCTTGGCTTGTCATCTTCGGATAATACGAAAACATGCTGAGGACCTAGAAAAGAAGTAAGAGATTCTAATGGTCGGATTGTTAAAGAGCAAAATTCCTGATCAGGATGACTTTTATGCAAGTCTTATTGGGCTCTACATAATTTTACAGGAACGGTTGAAACATGCCGTTTGCCTTCCGTGGAGTTTGATTTTCTTGGCAACAATCGAAGCTATGTTGTACGTCAAGACAAAGAAAACCCCATTTGAACTAATTCAGCGTATAAATCATCCAGTGTTCTGCAAGATCTGATTGTTTCTGTTCTTCTTCTTTCATCCGCAGAACTTCCAAGCATGGCAATTTCGAGAAAAGTTTTGAGTAAATCAGACTGATCGATTTCTTTTTGCGGTTGACCAGGTTTATTTCTGACTTTTAATTTCTTTGCTGTACTTTTCTCTTTGACACATTTAGCTCTTAAAAAAATGATTACCTTTCAGTCTTTTAACTTTTGCGGGGCTATTTTTTTTGTTGAGTACCTTGACTTGTTCATGGAAATTAATGTCATTGAGTTCAGCGATTTATGCTACTTCTAATCCTTTCAGTTGATTCTTCAAATCCTTTGAAAAATTTTCAGCTGCATCTTGAGATAGTGTATTCTTAGTTTTTTTGACACTTATGTTGAAGAAGAGCTTTCTTTTCGTTGAAGATTATCATCAGTAATAATCACTGTTTCGTCTTCTGTTCTACTACGCCTTGAAAAGCACTTGGATCCGAGTCGAAAAATGTCGGTAATTTTTAAATAAAAACATCAAAAAACCGGAAAAGGCCTTCACTACATTAATATAATAATATATCATATTTGTCTCTTTTTATCAAATGTTCTAAGACCAGGGAAAAAATTCTTTTTATTGGACATTCTGTTACGGGTAAAAATCAGCACATTTCAATGAGAATCAGTGCATCAGCGCCAAGAGTAAAAAATCAGCACATTTGCTTATAAATGAATGCGTCTCGTAACCCTATCATGAACTGAAACCATAACAATAAACTTACGTTTCCTTTTGGAAATTAAAAAAAAAGAATTCTTGCAGCGAAATGCATCGGCGTTAGGTCACGAATAAGATTATTTGCGAAACGTAAAATATTTTTCAAAAAGGCCAAGGTCCCTCTTGAAGTAACTTATAACAAGGAATTCAGTGGTGATCTTGAATTTGACCTTAATCCTGACCTTCAAGGTTATTTCAAGGTCAACTTTGTTTTTTCAATTGGGAACCCCTATTTTTGACAACGGCAATCGAAAGACCAGAAAATTTTACGTCTTAACATAAGCTCAGGTCATGGGTCAAGGATGGCCTTGAACTTCAGCTGAAGGTTATTAGGCTTGACCCAGGTATGGGGTGGGTACAATCTGTACTGCTTCAGCTAAGGTGTTTACGAAAAAGGCTTATGTCATTCTTGGTGTAACTTTTAACGAGGAATCCTGTGGTGAACTTTAATTTGGCCTTCGAATTGACCTTCGAAGTAAAAAAAAATTTTTCAAGTAAAAAAATTGAAAGAATTGAAAAAAAATCAAATAAAAAATTTATGTATCTATTATTTTATCAAATTTGTTGTGAAGAAAGTTAAGACTATACTTTGATAGACTTTTTTATTATTCGTGGGCTTGATGCTAGCATAACTAATATTCAATACGCACATTTTTTTCTTCATTTTTTTTTTCTTTTATTTTTTTTTTCAATTTTTTCAATTATTTTACTTAAAAAATTTTGTTTTTTCCTTCAAGGTCAATTTGTAGGTCAAATCAAAGGTCACAACAGGATTCCTCGTTAAAAGTTACTCCAAGAATGACTTCGACATATTTCGTAAATACCTGAGCCGAAGCAGTATAGATTGAACCCGGCCCATACCTGGGTCAAGCCTAATAACCTTCCGCTGAAGTTCAAGGTCATCCTTGACCCATGACCTTATGTTGCTTATGTTTGAACGCAAAATTTTTTGTTTTTTCGATTGCTGTTGTCAAAAATAGGGGTTCTAAATTGAAAAAACAAAGTTGACCTTGAAATAACGTTGAAGGTCAAGGTCAAATTCAAGGTCACTGCTGGATTCCTTCTTAAAAGTTATTTCAAGAATAACCACGAAGTTTTTCGTAAACACCTGAGCCGCAGCAGTATAGATTGGACCCGCCCCATACCTGGGTCAAGCGTAATAACCTTCAGCCGAAGTTCAAGGTCACCCTTGACTCACGACCTGAGTACATGCTTGGACGTAAAATTTCCCGCTCTTTCGATTACCGTTGTCACAAATAGGGGTTCCCATTTAAAAAAGCAAAGTTGACCACGAAATAATCTTGAAGGTCAAGCTCAAGGTAAAATTCAAGGTGTTCACTGGATTCCTTGTTAAAAGTTACTTCAAGAATGACCTAGACCTTTTTGAAAAATATTTTACTTGGAAAATTATTTCGGTGTTTCGTTACTTTTTGGACACCCTTTATATTAAATACATATATGGACAATTTTTAAATTTATGATCGAATTTCCAGCAGCTAGAATAGTACATTGTGTACCTACGGTGTCAGGAAGGCTAATAGCCGAACGCCCTTGGTGCACACGATACTTTTTGTCCTACCTACCTTGAAAACAAGCATATGAAGCAGATAGAGAGGTTTGGTGTACTTGCAAATTTTAGATTATAAGTGAAAGGGGGAAAAAAGCGTACTCTGCAGAAAGGAGACTGTGGGGTCCAGTAATACAATTTTTGTTCAAGATAAAGATAATTTCCTCCATATTCTCACTTGCGTGATGCTGGTCACTGGCCTGGAAGTGGCCTTACACCTTACGCCTTCACCTACATGCAGTGGCTCTTAAAACTTTAATTCTGAGAA
>CAKNWW010347916.1:0-12216 GCA_932074435.1 Andricus kollari | reverse complement strand
AAAAAACAAAAAATTCCATTTTGCAACAAAACTATATGAAGTACGAAACAAATATGAACATTAAAATTTTTCATCTCAGAAAGATCTATAAATTTACTCATAAACATTTTTTTGATAAGGCGCATATCGTGTTCTATATCGCAGTTGTGGTGCCCTGTAGCTTCATCTTCCAATGATTCCATGAAAGAGTCTCTCAAATCGAATAGTATCCCGTCTATATCATGTAGCGATTCACTGTCGCTATTTCTCATGCTGACCAAGTCTGTACTTTCAACTCCCTTCATAGTCATCGTCATCCATTTATGAAACAGTTTCTTGCTTACTTCAAAGTCGTTTTGCATTTTCTTCCAAAGGACCTAGGCGTAACGTTTAAAAGAATTATTTTTTCGAAATATTTTAACCGAATTCGAAGGGTGAATTTCAGTTCTCAAGGTCTTGACCGTCAATTTGACATATGTAGTATACACTAGGGTGGTCCTTACTTTTCTCTCTTCAAATTTCTCTGCTCTTACTCCCCAGTTTTGTTCGAATGTCAAAGAATTCTACACTTGCTATTTAAGTTACAACATTAGGTTGATTTTATACTTTATTTTTTATACAAAAAAGGTTGATTCTATTAGTTATATATCTTATCACTCCACACTTAAAAAGCGCGTGCATAGTCATCGATCCTATCGCTATATAGCCTAAAAGCAGTAACCATTCTGAAGTGGTTTAACTCCAACCTTTTGGTTTTTTATGAGTGGACGTATTATTAGGTGTACCTTGGACATCGCTTAAACTAAGTTATGCTTTCCTAAGTACATCGACATCAATTTGCTTGTGCATTTGCATTATTCTCTTATCTAAGTTATCTAAGTTTCCTAGGTTATGTTGCATATCGTAAGTTTCATTGACAACAATCGTTTTTGTCATATTTAAGTTTATTGATAAATGAAGTTTATCGTGGTTATTATATATTTCACAATTTTCACCGTTGATTAATGCGGCAACTTTGATTACAATTGGTTCGATTTTTTCTCCGCATACTAAATCTAGGCTTATGTCGGTTGTGGGAATTGCAATATATCCTTCTATCACCGTTATGTAAGTTTCTTTATGAAGCAAATAAGGAGATTGTAAAAATGTTGTTTTTGCGTATCTTCTTAGTAAACTTGCTTCACAAGTATTTGTTTCATAAATTCTTAAGTCAGGCTGATTGCTTTTACATATTAAATGTCTATTTATTGTTTTACATTTGTTAATTGTCTCCTTATCAGTCGGTACGTAACTCTCTTCGAAGTCAATTGTCAAGGCATGATCAAGAATTAAGGAAAGGAATATTTTGCCAAATTTGGATGGGATTGGAATCTTCATAGTTAATTTAAAAATTATTATTTTTTGTAATTCCTGTAACAATTCCGCGAGCCTTCCAGCTTCGATCCAATTTATTTTGTTTTTAATTATCCTTCCATTTGACTTGATCTTCTATTTTGTAAACTGGGTGGCTTTTAACTATGTTTTCATCCAAATATTTCTTAGTCTTCTCTTGTTCAATTTCAATTCTTTCTTTAGCTTTCTTGATGATGTTATCATGTTTGATTTTCCATTTCTTTATTAAAGCAGCATAAGTAAGCGTTGGTGATGTTGGTATTGCTGATGGGATATTAGGATCTCTTCCGAATGTTGTTTTTATATGCTTAGTATTTAATGCATCTTCAAATTGTTGCATTAATCCCGATAGAATGTTTGTTCCTTGATCAGTGCGTATCGTTTTAGGGCCTCCGAATGTATATATACAAGGGAGCAAAAACGTCTAACGCGATTTTTTCGTTAGGGTTAGTAGGTGTGTCTGGAATGATTGATTGTGCTTGATTCGTGACTCTTGTTGTCTTCTTCAATTGGCAAATAGGGCATACTTTTACGTATTACTTAATTTCTTCATCCATATTCTTCCATTCACCAATTTCTCTTGCCTTTTTAATTGTATTTTCCTCTCCAAAGTGTTCAGCGTTAGCTTCTTTAAGGATGGTTTTCCTTTATTCTTTATTTGATGCTCTGGTTTTATTATATCAATGGTGTAAAGGTTGGGTCACGGAAATTCAATCTCACTATTGTCAGTCCACTATCTCTACATTATGTTATTTATAAATCTAAGTAACGTATCCAATGTTCCTCGTTATAATTTGGCATGTCTTATTTTGTTTATTAATTTCCAAAGTTTACCTTCAGCGTTTGGTTTATTTTTAACTCTATTGTTTGTTACTGGGTTTTCTTTTCATTCTAAAACTCCTTCATATAGTTTGTTATCTTCTTCCTCCTCCTCTTCTTCTTCTTCTTCTTCTTCTTCTTCTTCTTCTTCTTCTTCTTCTGATGGTTCCCTAATTCTTACTTTTTCTCTATCTCTTGATACTCTTTGTTCGGTAATCACAGGTTTTTTGCTGTGCGGGTTCATTACTATCACTTTCAGTATGAGAATCTCTACTGTCTAATGGTACCGTGGTATTTGAATCATTAACTGTTTCTTGATCTTGAAGTGGGAACAGTCTTGAAAGACAATCAGCTGATTTCTTTTATTTTCCTAGTAGGTACTGTCTCAATCTTTTCAATTCCCAAACAATTGCTAAAAGCTCTTCTGCTTTGATAAGTGTTCTAGATATGAAAAGGCATGGGTGTCCTTTTTGTGACAATACAGCTCCTAAACCAAGATTAGATGCGTCTGTTGTTAAAGTAAATTCTTCTTTAAAATTTGGAAATCGTAGTGGGGCAAATTTTGTTCAAGGTCGCTTTTCCCCCTCGAAAATAAAAAGTTTTCATTACGGATATTTTTTTCATAGGATACGTATGATTTTAAGATATTTCGATGTCTCAAGTTTAAAAAAAAAACACCCTGTATAGATGTAATAACAAGATGTTTCGTTAAACTTGACTGGAAGAACGTGATTGCTGGACTAGGGAACCTTCGCCTCGCTTTAGAAAACGATGAACAGAAAACATACCATATCTCAAATTGAGGGGACTTGCTTGGTTTGCTGCCCCAAGATAAAATGCGCGACACCTTATCCTCTATTCTCTGGGGTGGTGATATCCAGATCAATCTTTGTCATGGTAGAATTAAAAAGCTCACGGAGGACTTAGGACCGAGAACGATTCACATGGCCCGGCCTGCGGGACCAAATGAGCAGCTACATACGAAATTTACGTAGTTATCTGAAGGATACACTCCATGAGAGCCCGTACGTGCGATCGAACGGAGATTACCGATATATTATTTGGCGTATTTGACAAAGTGTCACTTGACACTGTAGGAAAACTCCCCATAACCTCGAATTGGAACCGGCAAATACTAAACATGCAGGACAACTTCAGAAAGTATTGCATAGCTTTAACCATTCCGTTGCTACTCACTTCTTCCCTCACTACGGTGCCCCGAAGTGCATCCTGATCAGGAAAATGGAAAAACTTTTTAACGTGAAACAATTGACGACTTTCGTGTATCGTACTCAAATGAATGGATCCCTGGAGAAAAGCTAAATAGTTTTAACAAATCATATAAAACATTACACAAACGATTATGACGACTGGGGAAGACTGATCCCATACGCCATGTTTGCGTAAAACACGTCGGTTTATAAAGTGACGGAGTTTACACCCTTCAAATTAGTTTTCGGGAGAGCCGTACGAATACACACCTCGTTTCGATCTGAAAACCACCTGGAAGACTATTGCACCTACTCGCGTGACTTAATCGTCCGATTAAATGAGATTCAAATGTCGGCTAAAAAAATAGCGATGAGAAATTCGATTCGCGAAGTCATGGTTCATACAAAGTCTTAGGACTGCCCGATAATCATAATGTATTTCTAGAAAGTGAGGATGGCTCGCGATTTATGAAGAATGCCGGCAAGAGTGAGGTATTTAAGGTTCAAGCCGATTAAAGGAATGGAAACAATGTATTATTCTCCTTAATCTACATAAAGCAACTGTATAATTATGACTAGGAATCTTCAAAAAAGTTAGGACGACCTTAGAGTATTTTGTGAAACAAGGTAAATACAGGAATTAATATTAAAGCTAGAAAGGAAACGAAAAATATAATCAATTCGAATAAATACAATAAATTACATGATTACCCAAGGATTATCTTGTTCCAAAATAATTCCGGGGTGGTGCACTGCTCAAGTGTTTCGTTTTCTCTTTTCAATGTTTCCTATTTTATTCAGGGGGGAATAAAATCCATTACAGAATAAGTTCGATAGTTATTTTCAAGAATTATCTATTAAAGACATACTATAGTGTTAAAAAATTCGGAGCTGCGAATTTTTTAACACTGTTTTTAAGATCTGATGAGGGAAACCAGCGGTGTTTCCGAAACGTAATCGATTCGAAATTCATTATTTAAATAAATTTTAACTATTAGTCTGGAAGATGTCGTATTTATAAGGTTGTTTCCTAAATTTAAAAACTAAATAAAAATTCAGTTATCAAAATGGGAAATAGTCCAGCAAAGTCCAGCCTATATATTCAAAACAGAGTCCTAAATTTTAACCATTCTTCTAGTCAAACCACATTCAACAGAGTTTATTTATGAGCCAACTCTACATTTGGACCTAACAGAAATATCAGCTGTCGTTAGACACAATAACAAGACGGTTAACATCATGGAATTAATTCTTATAAGATCATCAACAGGAGACGTTACCTACCGAAAAAAAAATGTAGAATTTTATAAGAGGTTGAGAAGGAATTAGAAGCATTCAGTGATCACAAGGCATTCCGCAAAACACAATGAACACTTACTCGTGGGTTTTATATCGGAATAGGTTTGTTAACAATCCTGGATCAATGTGAAGACTTTAACGGGATGGATGTTCTCTCTCGACAGGGAGCGGTCAACAGAATTAATAAGCCTAATGCAACTATGAACAAAATGTCTGTTATCAAAATTGGAAATAGTCCAGCTTCGTGCAGTCTGTATATTGAAAACATAGTTCTAAATTTTAACCAGTCTTTCAGTCAACCCACATTCTACAGAGTTTATTTATGATCCGACTCTACATTTAGAACTAAAAAAAATATCACCTGTCGTTGGGCACAATAACAAGAAGATGAACATCACAGAAATAATGCTTATAAGAACATCAAAAGGAGACGTTACCTACCGACAGAAAAATTGTAGAATTTTGATGGGAGATTGAGAAGAAATTAGAGGCGCTCAGTGATCACAAGGCCTTCCGCAAAAGTCATTGAACCCTTACTCGTGGCTCTTAAATTTTCTTAGGTTTATTAACAATCCTGGGATCAATTACCTATTTTTTTCTCTCTCAGATCTCAATAGTAATATCAGCCTGTGTCGCTTGTATTAGCAAAAAGCGATCTAGGAGGTACACTATTAGTGACGTCGAACGAATTACTGAAAGTTTCGAAGAAGCTGAGCTTAGACCACACCATGAATATGAGTTAGAATGGAAAAATATCTCCAAGACCGTCTGACCAATATATCAAAAGTATCGGAGATGCCCCGGCACAAGTAACGGCTACTGATGCAAATGCTCCAACCCATGTGGAAGTGCAACATTAAAAAAAATTTCACACAAATCTACCATATTCTCTGTATTAAGTTCAAATCACTACACAGAAGCAGCAAGGATTGAATATAAATTACATTACTTATTGATATAATGATAAAGGCGCTTGTGTGAATGAAGAATTTAAAAATTACTACCAAGCCCGTATAAGTCTATACAAAAAGCGTCTAAGCTAACGATATTTAAAGTCGTGACAGGTTCAAAGAATTTATCTCATAAGGTTACCACCTGTTTACATTATTTAGAAATTCAACTGTAGAAAATAATTAATCGAACTAGCATGGGAAAGGACTATTTATTTTAACCCCGTTATCAAGGACAGTAACAAAAATTTCCAGGGTGGGTTTCTTACATGCCCTCCTGGTAGGTGCATTTTATTATCTCCCAGTATCCTTTTTATGTAAGCAATACATTTCTTTGGACAACTGATTTGACAAACAATAATTAACCCTTAATAATAATATTTGAATCATTATTGCCTAGTTAAAAATTTCTTGCTAATAAGAAATATTTTCAAAATTAGGAATTGATGATAATTCACAGTTATAAACTAATAAAATAAATAAACTAAATTCAAAATTATTAATAATTATTGGTCAATAAATTCAAATTCAAACTTCAAAATACTAAATGAAAGGACTCAAAGGTGTCCTTGAGTCTCTTTATGACAGTCAGCATTTTTTTGAAGTCAAAGATTCCTAATATAGCTTCCCTCCGTGGTTCCTTTCCAAATTGTGGCTTGACAATGAACATCCAACCTAAATTAGGAAAATTCTTGGGAAAATCCCCTACCTCACCTACGCGTACGTTCTTTCGAGTCGGTCTCACTCAAAATTCTCATCGCAGTTCTTTCCTACTTCTTGCACTGACCAGAAGTACTACGGAATCCGTAAGAAACACGGTTTCTCATGCCCGTCTGCACACGACGCGGAACTGAGCTGGTACGTGACTTCATTAATAACTAAAGCTAAACGTTGGCCAGGAACGACCTTTTTAAACGGTAGTCCGACCCGACTCCTTATTTTTCATTAATTATTAACGGACATCGCCCTTTAAACTAAACCGACGGACATGCACTTCGACCAAATTCAGACAAACCAGGGCGGCATCGAATGATGGCATCATTGGACCTACTTTGAAGAATTTAATTGACTCACACAGAAAAATTTATGGACGGACATATGACACTTTGGATCTTAAGTCGGCGGCAGACAGAGCGCTCATTTAAGTGGCATAACGGCGTACATACGTGTAGCTATTTAAACTCGAAACCAGCAGATATCGTTTTTCACCGTCAAGGATGTTTAGATTCTGCGAATCAGCTTAGTGAACCATGAAGAGAAACAGCTAATCGGTCAACCAACTGCAACGGTCCAGGGAAAGCTGTCAACATGACAAGTTACATCTTTTCCCAAAAACGAAAAATCTAATCCTTGCACTGATAGAAATGAATAAGTGGTACAACAATATTTATGATTAAATTAACTCTATTTTATTGCTGGTATAGATACAGCCATACAGGATGTCTGTTTTGGCCATCCGATTCTTGTTGCTTACGAAAGTAGACGCGCAGGCGGGATCAAGATGCGCCTGTTGTAAACCAAACAAAGCGAGTCGGGTAAATCAGTCATACAAAGGGTATTGCTAGACGACACATTTCAGAGATAGTTCCCTCAAGCAAGTGTTTCGTAGAATTACACATTTCATACAATAGCAACACATATATTACATTTTTGTAACACAAATATAAGTAACTTGTATTTACCATATTTCAGTAAGTGCATTTCCTACTCTTTATCATTGAAGTACACGTATTATATTATAAATATACTCGTAATTTTTCAACCAACGATCATATGGTTAAATCAACATTATTATTTCTATCAGTGTGCCCACTGCTGTCTTTCTTTTGGCAAATGAAGTGTGGCAGTAGCTATAAGTTAGGATGGTTATCACGATCCCACAGAATTAAACCGGCGGTATATTATAGTAGTTTTATTTTACACTTTTTTCATTCAATTAAATATACACAGTCTCCAGTGAATCGCAATTTGCAACAACTTTCATAAAAAGGTGTGAAAAGACTGGGCAATATCTGCCTTACATGACATTCCTTCATTTCATCTGATGTCATATTCTTAACATCACCACTTATCATATTTATTTTCATCCCCAAATAATTCCTATCTGCCTTATATGCTTCACGAAGAATCCCAGTATAATCCAGTGTTGCAAAAACGTCACCATTTGATGCTGATAACACAATATATTCTCGGTTTGGCGTGATACAAATTTAACATTTCCTACATCAGTCGAATTTTTTTATCGGTGGGAAAATATTATCTTCAAAACTCGAATTGTCGGTTCTGAGTTGGCTCAGGAATAAGCCGAATATATCCAAGTTGTCCAAGAGCACATACTAGTACTTCATGAGAAGGAGTCCTGCCCGGAGAAGGACTGGAGCTGACATGAAGAGGAGTTTATTGGGGAGTAGTCCGATGGGGTGCATTTTGCTTGGCACAAGAAGAAGACCCAGGATAGCGTTTGCCATTGGGATTCCATTCGGACTCTAGCGAATCGTAATTTGCAAAATCTTTAATAAAACTGTTTGGGGAGATTGGGTGAATTTTGCCTACTGGACAATACCTTATTTCATCTGCAGTCAATTTATCAACTGCGCTGCTTATTATATTTATTTTTATTCGCGAATTATTTTCATCTGTTGTATACATTCCATGAAGAGTCCCACTATAATCCAATATCGCAAAAACCTCACCACTGGATGTTGATAATACTATATATTCTTGTTTTTGTCTAAGCACATAGTTCGTACGATCTATTCGCGTTATAATTTGTTCACAGGCAGGAAAAACGTACCTTCGAAATTCAAATCGCTGGATCATGTTTGTGCAAGGAATAAGCCGAACATAACCAAGTTGTTCTATTGCACATCCAAGTACTTGAACAGAAAAAGGCCCTCCCGGAGAGGAACTGGATCCAGTACGCAGAGGAGGCTTCTGAGGTGAAGTCCGTTCAGTTGAATGTTGTGTGTCAGAAGAAGAAGAGCAAGGGTTACGTTTGCTATTAGTATTCCATTCAGACTGTAGTGAATCATCAATTGCTAAAGCTTTAATAAAATTGTAAGGGAAGATTGGGCGACGTTCGCCTACTGGGAAAGAGCGTACTTCATCCGGGGTCAAATCATCAACGTTTCCGCTTAGCATATTGACTTTAATTCTCGGTCTAGGTTTACGTGTCGCGTATATTCCACGAAGAAACCCGCTATGCTTTAATATTGCAAAAATGTCACCATTGGGTGCTGATACTACAATATGTGCTTCAGCTGGAACGGGAATATAGCTGTGTTCTTCTGTTAGCAATTTGATTGGTTAACCAGCAGGAAAAACGTATCTACGAAATTCGCATCGTAGGTTCTGATTTGTGCGGGGAATAAGCCGAATGTATCCAAGTTGTCCCAGTGCATATCCAAGTACTTTAGGTGCAGGTGGCCACCCAGGAGGCGACCTGGTTTTGGAATGAAGAGGAGGCTCCTGAGAAGAAGTCGGGCCAGGTGAATGTTGTCTGCCAGAAGAAGAAGAACCAGGCTTGCGTTCGCTATTAAGATTCCATTCGGACTGTAGTGAGTCGTTATTTGCTAAAGCTGTAATGAAATTTTTTGGGAAGATTGGCTGGCTATCGCCTACTGGACAATCTCGCATTTCATCTTGGGTCAAATTATCAACGTTTCCGCTGATCATATTCACTTTAATTCTCGACTTATTTCTACCTGTTTTATACATTCCCCAAAGGAACCCGCTAAACTCTAATATAGCAAAAATGTCACCATTGGATGCTGACAATACAATGTGTTCTTGGTTTGGCACGGGAATATATTTATTTTTCTCTGGCCGCAATGTAATCGTATAACCATTAGGAAAAACGTATCTTCGAAATTCAAATCGTTGATTCTGATTTGTGCGGGGAATAAGCCGAATATATCCAAGTTGTCCAAGTGCGTATCCAAGTACTTTAGTAGAAGGTGGCCTACCAGGAGGTGAGCTGTCCCTGGCACGAACAGGATGCTCCTCAGGAGCTTGAAGTGCACGATGAGAAGAAAAAGAGCGACAGTGAATTGGGCGGGGAGTGTCAAGGCAATCTCTGCTTGAATGTGAACCTAACTCTGCGAAAAGAAATAGAAAATACATGTTTTTTGTTAAACAAATTTCAGGAAGATCTTGACACTTTATTCTCGTTTTTGGTATAAAATTGGGTATAAAATTATTATTAATGCACGTTATTCACTTCTAGATAATTTCAGTACAAAAATTGTTCTCCTTTGATTGCAAATTCAACTCTTTGTAAGGCCAACTGTTGGTGAAAAATAAAAAATTTAAATTCTTTATTTTATGCTATCTGACCGAAACTGCATCTTCGTTAGTTGAAAATGATCTTGTTTTTATAAATTGAGCTTTTCAGTTTGAATTTTCTACTATCCTCGAATAAATTCGTCTTTGCAGGTTCAAGATTCAACTATTTGGTTAAATATTATATCGCATTGCTGAAAAGTAAATTCTATGTTTTTAACTTAGTAGTATATGATGCACAAAGAGGAAAAAGAGGGACATTATTGATACAGTTATCTTTTCAGTGAGAGCCTACCTTAAGAGCCGCTTTTGAAGTTCGTTGGCATTCAATGGCGCTAATTGTATGACGCGATAATGCCAATTAGCGTTATGTAATAAATAGTCAAAGTCAAAATATGATTACATATTCTACTTTTTTGTCCATTACTGGTTAATTGGATATCAAACACGACTATGTTATGACTTTTTTAAAGATGTAACTTCACACTGTACATGAGATAAAGGTAAAAAGATTGGTATATTTTCAAGTCATTTGGGAGAGAAATTTCGTTTCTGCTTGACTCACTTTGACTACTAAACATTGTTGTTTTATGAAATTTCAGTGGAAAATAAGTAATAAATAAGTCAGAAATAAGACTCATATAAGCTCATATGATCAGCACACAATCGATTTTATAATTCACCCAAACGAAATACATGTATGCAAATTTAAATATTCATGTATGTCTATTTGTATATTCATTTATGTAAAAAATTGCATAATTTATAAATACCTCCGCACTTAAAAGTTTCCTATCGGGTTCCTCATGAAAGTTATGTCTTTGAGTTTGGCTGAGTCGAAATAAAATAAAAAAGTTCTTTAATCGCAGAGTTGTGGCAAAATCGGGAATATTATTTTTGTTTTTTAATCTGCATAATATGCCCAATTTTTACAATTTTTTAATAATTTTAATTAAGTTCATAAAGGGAAAATTTAATGTCTAATTTAGTCCTGAAAATAAAAAAATATAGCAGCTCCATAATTTATGAATAATTTTTTAGCATAGAAAAACTTTCTGATGTTCAAAACGTACTTCCAAAATATTGAAAAAATCGGGTCATTGAGAATTACAAGTAAATTAAAAAAATTCATCGACACGTGACTTGTAATGATCTGATATTCTCAAATTTTTCGAAAGTACATGTTGAACATGAGAAAGCTTTTCTAGGCTGAAAAAACGTATGTGCAGAGCTCCTAGACTTTTTTTCCTTTACAGGTATTTATACAAAAATTAATTTATCCTACAAAACCTAGAAGTGGGCATTTGTAAATTCCCCGAACTAGGTGAGAGCGCTTTTAAGTGTGAATTAGGTGCAGGCATTCTCAAATGCACCCACCTAGATGGGGAAAAACTGAAACGTCCCGAATCCGTTCTAGTTGTCTTTAGATACAGAGACCGCATTTTGGGGTGAATGATAACTTCTTTTTGTGATAAAAAAACTAGTATTTTTGTTGAGGCACATTCTGAAGCACACAATCCGGGTCAAGGGCACGGATGAAAAAAAACTGTTATCATACACTAGATAAATAATGTTAAAAAGCGATAAAGAAGACATAATTGCTATTGTAATCTTTGTTTTGCCTTTTTTCTTGAAATTCCCTTTTTTTCCCCTGTTCTCGAAAGCTTCCCCTTTTTCCCCTTTTCTCTTTAAATATACGATATTTGAAAATACAATATTTGAATTACGCGGAAAACTCTTTGAAATTAGTAAGTTTACCCATTATTGAATAATAATTTAAGTGATTCTAGCACTTAAAAAAATCATTTATGAATTTTTCATACTGGTTGAAAATTTATGACCAATTTGTTATATTTACAGCTCTTACTAGTGAGCAATAATAAAAAATTACAAAATTGAAACATAAATTTTTTGCTTAATATAAATGTTTTGAAAATGTTCAAAAAGATGTTTTTTTTTGTTGAGTCATATATCACACATTTAAAAAAAAAGTTGAATATACCGAACCTGAAATTTATTCAGCTTGAACCAGAGAAACATTTTATCATTTTGCTTTTTCGGAAAAACTTTTGTCGTGACTCAGTATTTTTAGGATTTCATTTTTTTTGGCTAGTTTTTGGAACGTTATAAATACCAAGAAAAAAAATGTTTTTCATGAATAAAGAATAATAACATGCTTCTTTTGTTTAAGATAAAGAAATTTCTGGTACAAATCAATCCAAAAAACATGTTTTTGTACATTTTCAACAAATTCGAAATAAGGCGAAATTTATTTTTGAATTTTT